>CM038214.1:37051308-37153717 GCA_021442155.1 Cymbidium sinense
CTCTAAACAAACCTTAAACCTTGCTAACCTTAAACCCTAAACTCTAAACCCTAAACTCCTAAAATTGTAAACCTGTAAAACACTAAATGTTAAACCTTAAACCCTAAACTCCTAAAACCTAAAGCCTAAAACCCAAAACCTACTAAAACCCAAAACTAAACTTAAAACTAAAACCCTAAATCCTAAAACCCTAAACTAAACTTAAACCTAAAACCATAAACCCTAAACTCAACTAACTTAAACCTTAAACCCTAAAAGCTAAAACCTAAACTTAAACTAAATAAAACCAAAAAATAAAATAAATAAAAATACCTAAACTAAAATAAATAAAATAATAATAATAAAATACAAAACCTAAACTAAAACCTAAACCTAAACCTAAAAAGAAAATAAAGCAAAAAATAAAAACTAAACTAAAATAAAATTAATAAAAACCTAAACTAAACTAAAAAAAATAAAAAACATAAATAAAAAAACATAATCTAAAATAAAAATATAATTAACCAAAAAAATCAAAACTAAATATAAACTTGAACCTAAAAAATAAACCTAAAAATAAATAAAAAATAAAACCTAAACCCTAAACTAAAAAAACCTAAACCTAAAATAAAAATAAAATAAACCTAAACCTAAATGAAAATAATCTAAACAAAATTAAATAAAACATAAACCTAAACCTAAAATAAACTAAACCTAAACCTAAAGCTAAACCATAAATAAAATATGATAACTAAAAATAAACTTAAACCTAAACTAAAAATGATACCTAAAAAATAAACCTAAAATAAAACCTAAACCTTAAAAAAAAAAATATATAAAACTTAAACCTAAACCTAAAATAAAAAATAAACCTAAACCTAAAATATATAAAATAAAAATAAAATTGAACCAAAAATAAACTAAACCTAAACCTAAACCTAAAAAAATAAACTAAAATAAAAAACCTAAAATAAATAAACTAAACAAAATATAAAGAAAAATAAACCTAAATAAAAGTAAATAATAAAATAAACTAAAATAAACAAAAAAATAAACTAAACAAATTAAATAAACCTAAACCTACCACTTTAATTAATTTCAAAGAAATAAAAAAATAAAAATAAAAAAACCCTAAACCCTAAACCAACAACCCTAAACCCTAAAACCATAAACCCTAAACCCTAAGCCATAAAACCCTAAACCCTAAACCCTAAAACCTACAACCCTAAACCCTAAACCCTAAACCCTAAACCCTAAACTATAAACCCTAAACCCTAAACCCTAAACCCTGAAGATCTAAAAACTAACCAGAAACTAAATTAAACCAAGAAATAAAATAAATAAAAAACCTAAACCTAAATAAAATAAAAAAATTTAAAATATTAAAACCTAAAGCTAAATCTAAAAATAAAAATAAACTAAAATAAAATAAAGAAAATCCTAAACCAAACTAAAAAATAAAATAAACATAAGAATAAAAAACAATAATAAAATTAAAACTAAACGTAAAATAAAATAATAAACCCAAAAATAAAAAAAACTAAATAAAATCCTAAACCTAAATAAATAAACTTAGAAATAAAAAAAAAAAATAAATAAAAATAAAACCTAACCCTAAACTAAAAAATCTAAAATAAAAATAAAATAAACCAAACCAAAACTAAAATAAACTAAACTAAAATAAATAAAACCTAAACCTAAAACCTAAACCTAAACCAAATAAAATAAAATAAAATAAACTAAAAATAAACCTAAACATAAACTAAAAAAAAAAAATAAACCAAAAAATAAACCTAAAATAAGAACAAACCCTAAACCAAAAAAAAATAAAATAAAACCTAAACAAACCTAAAAAAATACCTAAACCTTAAAATAAAACAAAATAAAACTAAACTAAAAATAAACATAAATTAACCTAAACCTAAAATAAACTAAAATAAAACCTAAACTAAAATAAATAAAACCAAAAAATAAATAAACCAAACTAAATAAAATAAAAATAAAAATAAACCTAAACCTATTTTTTTCTTTTAAAATCTAAACCCTAAACCTTAAACTATCCTAAACCCTAAATAAATCTAAACCCTAAACCCTAAACCATAAAACTAACTAAAACTAAACCCTAAACCTACAACCCAAAACACTTAACCATAAACCCTAAACCCTAAATAACCCTAAACCCTAAACCCTAAACACTAAACCCTAACCCTAACCCTAAATCATAAACCCTAAACCCTAAACCCTAAAACCCTAAACCATAAACTATCCCTAAACCCTAAATTAAACCTAAAACCATAAACCTAAACCTTAAACTAATCCTAAACCTAAACCCAATAACCTAAACTAACCCTAAACCTAAACCTAAACCCTAAACCCTATAAACCTTAAACCTAAAAGCATAAACACTAAATGCTAAACCCTAAACACAAAACCCTAAACCATAAAATCTTAAAACCTAATACCCTAAACCTAAACCTAAAATAAAACCTAAACCTAAACTAAATATATCCTAAAATATAAAAAAATAAAACATAAACCTAAATAAATAATAAAAAATAAAACCTAAAAAATAAAAAATAAAATAAAAAAAATAAAAAAAAATAAATTAAAATAAAATAAAGAAAACCTAACTAAACTAAAAAAAATAAAATAAACCTAAAATAAACAACCTTAATAAAATTAAAACTAAATCTAAAATAAAATAAATAAAACTAAATAAAACCTAACCTAAAAAATAAACCTCAAAATAAAAAAATAAAACCTAAATCCTAAAAAAAAAACATAAACATAAAGAAAAATAAAATAAACTAAACCTAAACTAAAATAAACTAAACTAAAATAAATATAACCTAAACCTAAACCTAAGCCTAAAATAAACTAAACCTAAACCTAAACTTAATAAAATACATTAAACAAAAAATTAACCTAAACCTAAACTAAAAAATAAAACCTAAAAATAAACCTAAAATAAAAATGTAAAACCTAATCCTAAAAAAATAAAATAAAAACCTAAACATTAACCTAAAAAAAACCTAAACCTAAAAAATAAACATAAACCTAAACCAAAACCTAAAAAAATAAAATAAAAATAAAACCTAATCTAAAATAAATAAACCTAAAATAAATAACCAAACTAAATAAAAATTAAACCTACATAAAAGAAAACTAAAATAAATAAAAAAATAAACTAAAAACTTAAACCATAACTAAAAATAAACCTTAAACCCTAAATAAACTAAAACTTAAACCTAAACCTAAACCCTAAACTAACCTAAATCTAAACTAAAAAAAACTAAAAAACCTAAACCTAAACCATAACCCTATCCTAAAATATTAAACCTAAACTAAACCTAAATCAAACCCTAAACCTAAACTAAACTAAACCCTAAAAATAAACCCTAAACTAACCTAAAACCTATAAACCTAAACCTAAATCCTAAACCCTAAACCCTAAACCTAAACCTAAAAAATAAACTAAACTAAACCCTAAGCCTAAACTAAAATATAAATAAACCTAAACTAAAACCTAAACTCTAAAGAAAACCTAAAAAGAAAATAAAAAAAACCTAAATAAAAATAAATAAAATAAAAAAACCTAAACCCTAAACCTAACCTAAAAAAAAAAAAAAATTAAATTAAAATAAAAATTAAAATAAACTAAAATAAAATAAAGAAAAAAACCTAAACTAAACTAAAAAATAAAATAAACATAAGAATAAAACCTTAATAAAATTAAACCAAAAAATAAAAAAAATATAAAAACATAAAATAAAATTAAATAAAAACTTAAACCTAAAAATAAGCCTAAAAATTAAACCTAAACCCTAAACTAAAAAAAACCTAAACCTAAACAAAAAACCTAAAAAATAAACTAAATAAAAAACCAAAAATTAAAATAAATAAACCTAAAATAAATAAACTAAACAAATAAAAAAAAAAATAAACCTAAATAAAATTAAAAATAAATATAAATAAATAAAATAAACTAAATTAACCTAAACCTACTAATTAAAAAAATAAATCTCAAACCCTAAACCATAAACCTAAACTAATAAACCTAAACCATAAACCTAAAAACCCTAAACCCTAAAACCCAAAACTAAACCTAAAGTAACTAAATTTAAAAAATAAACCTAAACCTAAAACCAAAACCTAAACCTAAACCCAAAATAAAATAATATAAAAAAATAATCCTAAATAAGTTATCACTATATCTATAAAATAAAAAAAAAAAACCTAAAAGATATCATGGATAAAATCCTAGATTGGTTAAATAACCGAGAAATAAGAAATAATCTAATAAACAAACAAAACAAAATAAACAAAAACCTAAAATTAAACTAAACAAACTAAACTAAAATAAATAAAACCCAACCTAAACCTAAACTTAAACCTAAACCCTAAATATAATAAAATAAACTAAAAATAAACACAAAACTAAACTAAAACAAACCTAAAAATAAACCTAAAATAAAACCTAAACCTAAACCTAAAAAAAATAAAATAAAAAAAACATAAACCTAATCCTAAAATAAAATAAAACCTAAAACCTAAATAATAAATAAAATAAAACTAATCAAGAAAACCTAAACATAAACCTAAATCTAAAAAAAAAAAATAAACTAAAATAAAACCTAACTAAAATAAATAAACATAAAATAAATAAACTAAACTAAATAAACCTAATAAAATTAAAAATAAAATAAACTAAATAAACCTAAACCCATGAGTTCAAAATTTTAAAAAATAATAAAAAAATAAAAAATCGAAGAATAAAAAAAACCCTAACCCTAAACCATAAACCCTAAACCCTAAACCTACAACCCTACAACCCTAAACCCTAAAGCATAAACAAAACCCAAAACCCAAGCCTAAATTAAACAAACCTCTCCTCTAACTCCCCTCTCCTTTTGAGTTCCCCCTGGATTGGCCATTCTGCATTTGTTGCTTTCACTGAAAAGTTCTCTCCATGGTGTGACATCCTTGATTAGAACAATGGCGGAGGCTCGTAATCCCCTGCCGCTAAATTTTTGCTCGACTCTAAGTTTTCTCGATTCAATTGCACCTAATGCACTGTGTTAAATCATTCAAAGATGCCTTTATCCGTAAGATCCCTAGCTCAAATGCTTCTTAATCTCATTTTGACATCTTATCATGGATCCGGTAGTAATGTGTTCATCGATGTTGAGAAACTTGCTAAGCCCTTGAAGTTCACTTTGGTGGGTAAATTCTCCTCTACTCTAACTTGATAATATTCTTTTTTCTTTCATAGTTTAAAATTATCTGTACTTTCACTATCTGATCGATCCCCATCACATTCTTATTCAACTCTCAAATGATTTAGATTATTCACGGTTTTCGCTCTCATTCTTATTTTGCATAATTGTCATATGCGCTATTGAAATGGTCGCCTCTTTGATGTCAAAGAGGAATCTCCCATTGTTCCTCTTTGGCTTGCTTTTCCTAACATGATACATTATGTCACTCATCAAGTTTTGTCTACGGCCTTTTGGTAGGCCTCTCTAAGACCAAGCAACGCCACTAGATCTAGCCATGTCGCTCATATTCTCGTTGAGATAGACATTACAAAAAAAATATCCCAAAAAGGTTTGGATTGGCTCCAAAAAATTTGGATATAGTAAAAAAAGTCAAATTCAAAAATTTTCCTTTTGCACTCACTAAGATTCCGCACCAACTAATGCTTTGTGCTTCATCCTAATCTCTAAAAAAAAAATTTACCACTAATAAGACATTAATGGAACTGGAAAACCACTACTAGCATATAAAGATACTCAAAAGAACCTCCTCCCCACACCTCCTATCGACCTCTAGTGGAAAACACTGACCTTGGTACTAAAATGCCATTGAGGGGTGTGACGATACCAATGACAATTTACCTAACCTCACCCCTCGTAATAATTTCCCATGATATCTTTTGCATTTAAATCACTAAAAATCAATGGTAGCCTTATATTGGACACTAATAAACAATTTGAATGAGAATCATATAATGGACCAAAACAATGATGACCCTATGGCTTAACATATTGAGAAAGATATTTGTACAAATGGTGCTAGAACTTCCCCATCTATTCCCTTCAGTGATAATCAATAATTGAACCCATTTCTCACACTCTATCCAAAAGAAGGTGAAATCCTCTTCTAAAACATTGATAGATTCTTCTACTATTCGAACACAAAAAATCAATCTCTTTCGATGGAGATAATTTGGATTCGATAGACCCTTTCAAATTGTTAAAACAAAAACCCTAGAAAGAAAAAAAAATTTCTAATAATAACTTCATTAGAACCACTCGCTTTCTTCCACCCCACACAAGTAATGTATCATCATTTCTCTCCTCTTTCCTTTCTCTTCCTTTTCCCTTTGGTTGTCCCCTTATGATTAATTTTCTTATTTGGAATATCCGGTTGTGGGTCTCTTTCCCGAATGTTAGAGTCTTTGTCGTTCATAATATCAAGTTACTTGTTCTTATTGAACCTCTCATTAATTCTTCTAAGATTGCTTTTGTCGCTAGATCCCTTGGTTTTCATAATTTCTTCTTCAATTTTATTAATAAAATTTGGTGCTTTTGGCACAACTCCATCACCATTTCCATCATTGATGATCTTGACCAATTGGTTAATGTCAAAATCTCCTTAGGTGACTTATCAACTTTTGGCTCTTTTATTTATGCTTCTTGTAATAGAGTAGGAACATCCTTTGGAATCACGCACCTTCACTTCCTGCTAACCTTCCCGGTTGGTTGGAGGTGATTTCAATACTATCATATAGTTCTAAAGAAGGGAGGATGTTCTCCTAACCTTCATTCCATGGAGGACTTCTCAAATATGATCCTTGATTGCAACGATCTACATTGGTTTCACTGGGTCTAATTCACGTGGCACAACTCTAGACTTTGGCGTCTGATAGGACCCTATTTAATTCTCTTTGGATCAATCAAGGCTACTACCATTGTTGAGCATTTGAGAACTTGTCTGACCATGCTCTTTTTGATTTCCTTCAAAATCCCTACCCGCCTACTCCCTCCTTCAGATTTCAAAATATGTGGACCCAACATAGTGACTTCACCAATGTCACTCTCACTAATTGGATGGCCCCTATTTTCCTGATAATTCATAGGTATGACTCGCCTTTGGCTTAAGCTCAAAAGACTTAAACAAAATCTCAATTGGTGGAACAAACACATTTTAAAAAACCTTTTCACAAATCTTAAAGCTATGGAACAAGAGGTTTGTTCTCTTGAAGAGGTCTTTCCTCGATCCCAAGAACGGAAGAGTTGAACATTACCAAGAATACCTTGGCTAATTATCAAAACATGGAAGAAACCTATTGGCATCAAAAGCAAAAGCAAACATATTGATGGTGAAAACCCGAATTTTCATGCCATTTGTAATAAAAAAAGCCTTAAACTCGATTAAGAAAATTAAGAACTCTAATGGTGAATGGATAATCGATAATAATGATATTAAGGATTGTCACATCATTTCCAAACTTTATTAAATTCTAATGCTCGGGAACTTTATCAAACACTCATCTTATCCCTCTATGATTAACAATGAGGATAATCATTTATCACTATGTGTCCTTCCGAAGAGGAGATTAGTAATACTCTTAAGAACATGAACACGACTCTTGGTCCCCGACGGCTATAATGACCCAATTCTTTCATTGGTCATTTATTAAAATCGACTTAGTTGATGTTGTTATTGATTTCTTTGATGGCAATCCTATTCCCAAATACTTTTCTAGCACTTCTATTGTCCTTATTTCCAAAACTAACAATCCTGAATCTTGGGGCATTTTAGACCGATCTTTGCACCTTTTTCAAAACTCATTATTAAATTAATAAAATAGACTTAGCCCTTTGCTTCCTAAAATCATCTCCCCAAATCAAACTTTTGTTAAACATGAGTAATATCGGATAATATTCTTCTTGCTCAAGAGCGGTTCATGACATTGATGTCCCTTCTAGAGGAGGCAACATCTTATTCAAATTGGACATCGCTAAAGCCTCTCTCATGGATTTTCTTTCAAATCAATTTGTTTGGTTTTTCCGATAGTTTTATCGATTATAAAAAGGTGTATCAGAATGTCTAGTTTTCATTATCTTGAATGGTGAGTCCATAGGTTTCTTTCCTTCTAGCCATGGTTGAGGCAAGGTGACCCACTATCACCTTCTCTTTATCATCGCTATTGAATACTGAGGAGCCTTAACGATCTTTTCGCTAATAATCTTAATATGTCTTTAAAACTCATGGAGGCTTCCTATTTCTCATCTTAGCTTTGGTGATGATTTCATTATCTTCTAAC
Organism: Cymbidium sinense; assembly: GCA_021442155.1. Lineage (NCBI taxonomy): Eukaryota > Viridiplantae > Streptophyta > Magnoliopsida > Asparagales > Orchidaceae > Cymbidium > Cymbidium sinense. The sequence goes on from CM038214.1 coordinate 37,059,620, forward strand.
GGCTCCTTCAACATGTTAAAACCATTAAGAACCTTCTAAATGATTTTGGAAAAGTTAGTGGCCTTTTTCTTAATGAAGGAAAATGCGGTTTTATTCCTTCAACTAAGATTCCACCTAATAGACTTAACCAAATATCCAAAATTACTAATTTTAAGCAAAATCAACTCCCTCTTAATTACCTTGGGGCTCCGCTTTTTAAAGGCCAAAAAAGATCACACCTTTTTGATGATCTAATTCAGAAAATTTCTAACAAAATTTGGTTTGGGAATTTCATTTACTCTCTTGGTGGTCTTACCTTGATCAAGAGCACTCTAAATTCCATGCCTATATACCTTCAAAACCATTGTGCCTACCAACTCTACCATCAATAGAATTGAGCCGCCTTAAACAAATTCTTCTGGGAACCAATACCTCCTCTAAAAAAAATGCAGGTCATCTTGGTCCAAAATTGTGGTACTCTTGAAGAGGGAGGTCCATTGTAAATCCATCAAAGAAATTATCAATGCCTTCTCCTACAAACTTTGGTGGAATTTTAGGAGCAAAATAGTCTTTGGGCAAATTTCATGACTTCTAAATATTGCCAAGGTAAACATCCTCTCATTTGTCCCTTTAAATCGGGTGATTCTTGGAGAAGACTTTTCTCACAAATGGGATGCGTAATCCTTAATTTTTTGGGGCATAAACTCGGCAATTCCTTCTTGGCAAGACAACTAGAGTGGTTGTGATCCATTGATGACTTACTCTACACTCACTCCGCTCTTAGAGTTAATTCATTCGGCAAAATCAAGTGGAACACTAGTAAGATTATTGATTCTATTCCTTCCACTTTCTTAAATATGATTACTAATATTCCTATCACTCCTAACAATCATGATCGATTATCTTTAAGCTATCTCATAATGGGGATTTCAACCTTAAAATGTGTGGCTTCACACTAAAGACACTCGTGATTCTTCTATTGTGTTCTCCAAAATTTGGAATAATAATATCCCCTCTTACTCGCTCTAACTGATCTTAAAAACTTTATTCTGACACTTTGTGGGGTAAAGGGTTTTACTTACCCTCTAAATGTCAATGTTGTTCTCATATTGAGAATGTTAACCATATTTTTTTAATGGGGCTATTGCCTCTAAAATTTGGATTTGGTATGACGATCTATTCAACACTGCCAATTTTAATTGTTCTTTTAATTTATATCAACTTCTTGAAGTTTACTTTGACAATGCAATTAAAGGTCATATTAAAATCATACCATTACTCTTATTTGGTTCATATGGATGGACCAAATGATGCTAAACATTGTGGGATTCGTATGAATCACATGAGGATTATTGCTAGAACTAAAATAAAATTTGTGAATTGTTTAAAGCCAACTTAATTTATCATTTTTAAAGGTGTAAATCAGAGCCAATAAATTGGGCCTCAACCTTCACCATACTTACTATCGAATGATAGAATTTTTTTTGGAAAACCTCTTGATCATATTATTAAAATTAATACTGGCTCGCTCTCATAATGGCTCGTTGTGGAGGCATTTTCGTGGATTCTAAGGGTATAGTCCTATGTGCATTTGCTTATCCCCTTATTTCCAAAGATCCCCTTATACCGAGCTTATGGCCCACAAAGCTTTAGAAATTTGTCAAAATGGTCGGCTCAATATTTGGATAGAGGTGGACGCTCTTCTAGATTGATCTTTTGACTTCTACCAATATGAGCAATGCTTGTTTGTTCACCTCCTCAAGCAAACTAGGGCTTTTCTCTCTCAATGAATTTTACCATCACTCATGTTCATGAAGGTAATGCTGTCGATTACCTTGCAAATCTGAGATTAGATAGTCTTCTTCTTTGATCAATTTACATTACCCAAATACTTATGGTCCGTTAACTTGGACAACTCTTGGCTTCCTTACCTCGAATCTAATTCTCCTCTTGCCTCCCTTTTTTCTCGGTTTTCTATTTCCTTGTGTTTTATGGATACCCTCATATATCATTGTCTTTGTGCTCTTGCCATGACTTGTCGCCTTTACCTTCTCCTTTAGTTGAAAGCTTTTGGCATTTACAATATTATATGTTGAACTATATGCACATCAATCTCTTGAATTGGAACCTTGCACTTGGGTTACCTGTTAGGGTTTTATAACCAATCCCACTTGGGACTTTAATTTCATTGATACAATTATTTCTAAACCAAAGAATTAATCATTGCTAGAAGAAGTTATTTATTTTGATGGGCTTAGATTTTATACTAACTCCTTTAACCGCTTGACAATTTTGGAGCATTGCTACTAACTATGTTGATTCTATCGGATTAGTGTGCATTATGCTTGCAATTTTATTTTGATGATTATAGTACTTCTTTGGTGATGCTTACATTCCTTGGGACTCTACTCCTTAAAGGCCTTATTCATAAAGGTTCCATCACTTATGTCAAAGGATTTTGCTGGTTGTTGGGCTTGGACTTGAAATCTATCCTTCTTATATAATGCCTAACCTCGATGCTTTCTTGCAAGGGAAGAAATTGTAATACTCTATTTTAATGGTTATTTTGTCCAAATTCTTATCGAATGGATTGGGTTTAATTGCTTTTTGGTTTTGGAGGTTTCTGCCATGGTTGTTTGTTGATTTGTTTGTTGATTTTATTTTTTTCATCACTGTAGCAGATTTTTTGTACGCTTGCTTTTCCTCGCATTTTTTTGCCATCTTGCATGCCTTAGCAAGTGGTTTTGGACCTTTATTTTCTTAAAATTCTTGATAATGATGTCTTTTGAATCATCTTCTTTTTTCTATGTTTCCAATGTTGCATTAGTTGCTTGGGATTATTTTGGATTATTTCGTTGTCGCTCATTTCTGGTGTGAATCATATTTAGAGTCATTGTTTATATTGTAATCTCTATCATGGGTTTGTGCTATTACCTTCTTGATTGGAGTGTCATTTATGTTTGAGAAGTACTATAGTCTCTGCCTGCTGTCTTTAAGATTTTGGATGTTTGTGATTTGGTTTACGATTAGTTGTCACTATTTGTAATGCATATCCCTTTATCCAGATTGTATCACCGTGCAATCAAGCTCTTGGATCTTAACCTATGGTTTGTATAATTCTCAATGATTGTTATTACTTTTGGGTTTTCTCCAAGGATTATCAATTGGGATAGTTGTCTATGATGCTCTATGTGGTTTTTTCAGATCATTTGTCTCTTGTCGACATTTTCTTTTATCTCTAATTTGCTACTACTTTAATTGTTATAAGTTCCGTGGTAATTTAGGTGGACTTACTAATTTACCTTTCATGGTTTCTTAATCAATGCATGAGGACTAACGCTTGCTCTTAGATCGCTATTGAGCACCTATTGGTGCTATTGTTGTTATTTTGCGATTGGGATATCCCATCTCTACACTATCTCTTTGCGAATTGTGTTATTTTTTCAATACTAGTCTTGATATTTCCGGTCTTGATTCCCATGATCAGTTTGGAGTTTTCATGGATTATCATTGCATCGCGGATTGTGAGCACGCTACTCGATGGAAAATCCTTGAACTCATACAATTTTTACTTTATATCCTTCTTAGTAATACTTCCTTTCCTAATGGGAGTGTCAATGATTGTCCATGCTGGGATGTTGTTCCTGTTGTTCTCCCATCCTATGCTATGTTTGGAACATGTACAACTTGAAGCACATTTCTTTGTTATGCTTGAAATTAATCAATGATTATCTTATATGCATAATTGGGTAACAAACCCACCGTTATTGTGTCATTACCCTTGGCAAAAATTGGATTATGGTGAATAAGCATCGACTGATCCATTTCTCTAATGTCACTTACCGGATAGGCTTATGGTGGGGAGCTATTCACTATCTATCCTTTCCTTTACCTATATATGTTTATGGGTGGAATCTTGATTGTTGGTTTTAACCGCCTTGTTGGTTGGTCGCTCGATCAATACCCACCTTATCGCGCTTTGGATTATTTGTTAAAGTCTCTATTGAAGTATTGCTTGGTTGATTTTGCTTTGAATCACCTTCCTGGTCTATTTTATGCCTATCATTGGAATTCATTGATCTACCTTTTCTGCTATTGTTTACTTCATCCTTTTTCTGTCAAACTTTCTATTATTTTGATTATCCTGGATGAGTGGCAACATGGCAAGCTAACCGGTTTTGCTTTTTGGTATCTTGTCTTGGAGATTTACCTTTATTTTTTCCTTGTCCTCTCTTTCTTTGTTGGTTGTAGACTTTCGTGGTCTCATGTCCCAAAGATGCTCAATTGTTGTCCGATGGTGAGGGTTTTGGTGATTGCTCATTTTTCTACCTTGAGGATAACTGTCGATATGCTTAATTTTTTTGTTTATCTACTATTGCCATGTCTTCTCTGATTGAGGAGTTTTATGGCCAATTTGCTATATCTTCCTATCTTGGATGTTGCCTTAACTATATTTTCTGATTTTAATGTTGAGACTCATTTCAATTCACTTGTTGATTATTTTTATGGGTTCCAATGTTGTATTAGTGTTGTCCTTCGATTGCTCGTTTTATCTCCTATTTTCTGATGCATCTCCTACTCTTTTTACCGGTTGGTTTATGAGCTTTATTCTGAAAGAATGGTATTATGCTTAGTCCCTTCCCTATCTTGGATGTTGTTGCCTTTGTCGCCTTGTTCTTTGGATTGATTGTTCACCGGATTATCCAATGGGGCTCAATGTCGCTATTGAGCGCTACTCTAACTGTTTTGGGTGCTAATTTTGGTTGGTTGCGTTCATTCCCCGTTTTGAGCTATGTCTTCCTTTACTATTGCTTTCTCGACATTAATGGGGATTGTTTCCTGGTTATTTTCGACCAAAGATTCATTTACATATCATGTGATTGGGATGGTGTTAATTATAGGCTCATTGACTTATTTAATGGTTTTCAGTTGTCTCCGTAATTTTCTTATGGAGGGATTATATGTCAACTAATTTCTTTCCAACATGGTTATTCATGAGATTGCTAAGATGGCTCACTCACTTATGTTTATGTATTCTCATGAAGACTATATTGATGATAATTTTCTTAAATGAGACTCCTTATCCTTTTAAGAATTACCTATATATTTTAGATATGATTTTGCTTAGGTGTAATAAAGCTTACAAGAATATCAACAACCTTCTCGGTTTGTTGGCTATGATGATGGTGATGTTCTCACTCCTTTTGGTTCTAGTAGCTCATGTGATGTAACCCTTCTAAGTTTGGATGCCCATATTTGCATCCGCCCCAACATGGTGTGATTGACCCAGCCTTCTCTATCACATTTCCTTATTATCATACTCATATTATATTGTTTCCTTCTATCTTCTTGTCAGATTACCTTAACTATTCTAATCTCTCTATTATTAGGTGTTTCTCTCTCTTTTATCTTGGGTGTTTGCTCCATATTACCAAGCACCTTACAACCATCGAGCATTGGCCTTAATACTTTAGCCTATTATGTTAATCATCTTGTATCTTTTGATTGCTTTAATGTTTTCTTTTGCTCTTGGATGTACTTAGATGGGATTTACCTTAGCGTAGCTCTTGAAGTCTTGAGTTTATTTCCTTTAAGGACCTTGTAACTTTTTTTGTGGCAATAAAATACCCCAGATCATGGGTTTCCCAAAAAAAAAAAAAAAAAAAACCCAAAAGCATAAAACTAACCTAAACCCTAAACCCAAAAAACATATAGCCCTAACCTAAACCTTAAATCCCAAACCTAAACACTAAACTCTAAACCCTAAGAAAAAAAAACCTAAACCTAAACTAAATAAAAACTAAAATAAAATAAATAAATAAACTTAAACCTAAACCTAAACCTAAATAAAAAATAAATAAAATAAAAAATTAAAACTAAACTAAAATAAAATAAATAAAACCCAAACTTAACTAAAAAATAAAATAAACCTAAAAATTAGATGCCTAAATAAAATAAAACTAAATAAATAAATAAATAATACACCTAAAAATAAATAAAAAATAAAATCTAAACCCTAAACTCAAAAAAAAGACCTAAACCTAAAAGAAAAATAAAAAGAACCTAAACCTAAACCTAAACCAAAAAAACCCTAAACCTAAAATAAAATAAACTAAAAGTAAACCTAAACCTAAATTAAAAAAAATTAAACCTAAAATAAAACCTAAAACCTAAACATAAAGAAATAAAATAAAAACCTAAAATTAAAAATAAAAATAAATAATAAAACCTAAACCTAAAAAATAAAATAAAAATAAAACAAAACTAAAAAAATAAACATAAACCTAAAACTAATCCTAAAAAATAAACTTAAATAAAAGACCTAAACTAAAATAAATAAACCTAAAATAAATAAACTAAACTAAATAAAAATAAATAAACCTAAATAAAAAACAAAAAATAAACTTTATAAACCTAAACCTATCAATTTTCTTAATTTTAAAAAAAATCCTAAACCCTAAACCCTAAACATTAAACCCTAAATCCTAAACCCAAACCTAAACCCTAAACCCTAAAACTACCCCTAAACCCTCAACCCTAATCTTACAACCCTAAACCTACAACCCTAAACCCTAAACTATAAACCTAAACCTAACTACACCTAAACTCTAAACTAACCTAAACTAAATTCTAAACTCTAAACACTAAACTCCTAAATCATAAACTATAAACATAAACCTTAAACTAACTATAAACCTTAAACCCTAAACTCCTAAACTTTAAACCCTAAACCTTAAACAACCCTAAACTCCTAAACTTAAACTTAAACTTAAACCTTAAACCAACCTAAATCAGCACTACCCCTAAACCTTAAACCCTAAACCCTAAACCCTAAATCAAAACCTAACCAAAGCTAAACACTAAACCCTAAACCCTAACCCTAAACCCTAAACCCTAAAAAAAATCATAAACCCTAAAACCCTAAAACCCTAAACCCTAAATCATAAACCCTAAACTTTAAAAACCTAAAAACCTAAGCATAAATTAAATAAAAGCTAAAAATAAATTAAATAAAAAAACTTAAACCTAAATAAAATAAAATAAAAATTTAAACTAAAACATAAACCTAAACCTAAAAAAATAATATGAAAATAAAATAACCTAAAAAATAGAAAAACCTAAACTAAACAAAAAATAAAATAAATCTAAGAATAAATAAACCTAATAAAATAAAAAAGATAAATAAAATAAACCTAAAATAAAATAAAATAAAAATAAAATAAAAACCTAAACTTAAAAAGTAAACCTAAAAATAAAACAAAAAAATAAATAATAAATAAAACCTAAACCCTAAACTAAAAAAAACCTAAACCTAAAATAAAAATAAATAAATAAAATAAAATAAACCTAAACCTAAACTAAAATAAACTAAACTAAAATAAATAAAACCTAAGCCTAAACCTAATGGAGGGGATCCGAGGTGCCGGTGAATATGGAGGGGGTGGTTGGAGCAATGGTGTTTATGGAGATGAGAGAAGCAACGGAGTTTACAACCATGGTGGTGGAGGAGGGAGAGATCGGGGATATGATGGTGGATCCCAATACTCAAGAGGCGTGGGTGGTTCTGATGGGAACTGGAGAAACTAAAGAATGACTGATCTGATCTGTTGCTTATGGAACTGTGTCTTAGAGTAGAGGATATACTTATTTAGGGTTTTAATTTTCTTTATAGGTGCTTATTTTTGATATATGTCATCACTTATGTCTTAGAAAACTTGGGGTGCAACTCGAATTAATGAAATCAAAAGAAGAAAATGTTGAATATGAATTTATTCTCTATTAAAAAAACTGATAAACCCTAAACCTAAACTAAAACTTAAACCCTAAACCTAAAACCTAAACCATAAACCTAAACCCTAAAGCCATAAACCCTAAACCTAAACCTAAAACCCTAAAACCTAAACCCTAAAACCATAAACCCTAAACCCTAAACCCAAAACCCTAAAACCTAAACTAAACCCTAAAACACTAAAGCCTAAAACTACAACCCTAAACCTAATAAAATCCCAAACCCTAAACCAACCCTAAACCCTAAACCTAAACTAACCCAAACCCTAAACCCTAAACTAACCATAAACCCTAAACCAACCCTAAATTGAATAAAGATGTCATTAGGAGTAGATCTAAAGAATGACCTAATCCTAACATAGTTATGGTAGCTAAAGAAAATGTCTTCAAGAGACTTTCCCTTGACTATTAAAGATTTGAATACTCTAAACACAAACCCTAAATCATAATATCGTATATATAGTATATTAGAATCATATATTTGAGCATGTAGTGATGTCTTTTTGGATGTTATAATGTGTTGAAATGTTTTAGTATATTATGGTATTGTGCCCTATAGTCTATATTTATATAAATCATAAAAATATTGATTTAATAAATTAGATGATGAAATTTGTTAAATTTGAAGTCAGAATTAAGTTATAGTACCAAAGGTGTGCTACGCCACTTGTAGTCTAAAAAGTAAGATTTTATGTTCAAAATAAATATTATATGTTGATAGTATAGCATCATATATCATAATATGTTGTTCTATTTATTTTAAATTATTTTAGTATTATACAATCATGCAAGCCTACACTAGCATTATTTATAAAAATGTTGATTTAGACTTTAAAATGGTGGAATTTGACCAAATTCATAATACGTAGAGCATGGCATCATAATATATTATTTCAATTTAAAATATGTAAGTGATAGTACTAAAATATATAGTTTTTTATTATCTGACTAATTTTATATTTTTTATCTTAAGAAATCCCTTGTGATGATATCCAATATAATATAATATAATATGTTATAGTGTATTATAATATAGATGCCATAACATAGTATAGCATCATGCATTATAGCATACTATTGTGTATACTACTTATTCTTTAGCATATTTTAGTTTGTTATAGTATGATGTAGTAGAGTTTCTACCGGTATAATTCATAAAAATATTAATTTATATGAGATGATGGGATTTGGCCAAATTTAAGGTAAGTTTTAGGAACATCATTGGGGTGTGCTATGGTGTGTCATTTTATCAAAAGAATGGAATTTTGCATCCAAAATAAATGTTAATTTTTCAATAAAATTTTATAAATGTTTTGCATAAAGAGATTCATTTTAAGGTGTAATGTAAGATAATATATTATATGAAAGCATATTAAAATATACATAACAATATAACTTCACATATATATGAATGTCATTGTGTGTTACTAAATGTTATTGTAGATTTTAGCATGTTTTACTTTTGTTATAATGCATTGGGTCAAAACTCACAAAAATGTTAATTTGAAGGTTGAGATGGAAGAATTTGGCCAAATTCAAGGTACACACCAAGAAGCAACACCAAAATAATGCAATTTTATACCATTTGTAATAGAAAAATTACAATTTTACATCCAAAATGAACATTAATCATATTTTGAGAAAATTTGGTTATTTGTTCCTTTTAAATGATTCTAATGAGGTGTAATGTTAGACAATATATTATATTATAGCAAATTATAATATAACATCATATATTATAATATAATATATTGTGTAATTCACACTATAATATGTTTAGCATGATATTGTATAGTTAGTGTGAGCTTCCAACACAAATCATAAAATGTTGATTGCAATGTTAAGATGATGTAATTTGAAGGAATACATTGTTAGCTTTTGTTGAAGTATTAAAGGTGAGCATAAGAGAAGAAATAAGATTTGATGAGTATTCCATGTCAAGGACATGGAGGGAGGTTCGCTAGGGGATCACACATGCATTGGACATGACATGTGAGGGGTATATTTTGAGGGCATAGAAGAAAAAAAATCTGTTGGGTATAAGGCTTGAATTTGATTTGACTATATGATTTATGTAAAGAAGATTCATTAGGGATAAGAATTTATAATCCACCATGGATTAAGATTGAATCGACTTTAATTTTATTTTATTTTTAATTGATGTGGAAGCATATCTTAGAGATATGGGCTCGAGTCTGGGATCAGTATGAACCTTCCACTGGGGAAGGTGCTAGCTATGAATTGAGTTTGATTTCATAGATTTGTTTGGGGATGTATCCACTTGGGATAAGAGTTTGGTTGGATTTTTATGATTTAGACTTTACTTAGGGAGTTGGTTTAATTTGGTTCTGTTAGGGGGGTTAGATTTGAATTTGATTTATTTGCTTGACTTATAAATATAAGATTTGGGGCTCCACTAGGGAAAAGAGTGTGATTTAACTCCACTAAGGAAAATTAGATTAGGTTTAATTTAATCTGATTTAATGTATGGACCTATCGTGAGCAATGGACCCACTACTATATCGCCTTGACCTACCTTAAGTTTACAATCTAAAGGGATAGTCTACCAGGTGTAGCTAATAACCCAAGGGGATTGGCATTAAATTTGGAACAGTAGAAAGAAGGTGTAGTAGACTTATATCTTCTAAAATGAGGAACAACCATTGTGGCTTGGATGCACAACAAATCAAACGACTTGGGCTAATTGAGTGAATGTTGCTGGGACTTATGTCAACTCAAAAGTAGTTAGGATTAATTTTATCTTAATTTCATGTGATTTAATATGTTTAGTTTGATTGTGAATTAAGGGCATATCCACTAGGGATGTGAGCTTGGTCAAATTTGATAGGTTTAATTTATGGGACATCTCGGTGTGTGATGGACCCACCAAGAAGGGGCTATATCAGACTTGTCCTATCTCAGATTTATAAATCCAAAGTGATAGTCTACTAGCCATGAGCTAGCCAACTGAGGGGTTGCCTTTGTGCAATGGCTGCTAAGAAGAAGGCGTACTTACATCTTCTAAAGCAAGGAACAACAAATTGTGGTGACCTATCCATTACTAAGAATGTCTGGGGCACTAAAAGGCTATGTCTCCTTGACCTATCTAAGATTTGTTGACTGGATAATCTACACATAAGATGAATTCTCCAACCATATGGGTGGTTATTGAAAGGGGAACTGCCTAACTGATAGTAACCATGGTAGTGTCTAAATGGGGTCACAAAGAACATGATCCAAATATAGTGCCCATATGGGAGGTGCTGTTAGGGCATTATCTTGAGCCCTAAAAAAGAAAGCCTATAGGTGTACGGTGGCCAACTCAAGGAGAAAGCATAGTAGACTTACATTTGCCATTAGTGGTGTATCTTAAGGTGCAAGAACCAACCAACCTAAGGTGTATCTATCAGCATAGTGAGAACCAACCATCCTAAGGTGGCCATCAGTGTGTAATGATCAATCTGGAAAGAAAGCATGGAGGCTTACAACTTTCCAAGCAGAATTGATCAGTGGGAGAATCTATTGTCATTGGGACATATGCTATCTGTCTTAGAGTGACAACTAAGCAAGGATTTCTAAGGAAGGGCTAGACCCAGAGTTGAAGTAGTTAGGAGGAAAGGAGCCATTAGGGGACTTATCCTAAATCTTAAATATACTCACCAAGGTACAAGGCTAATCCAAGAAGAAAGTGTAGTAGACTCACATCCTCTTAAGCCAACATGAGGTAGCCATCGGCCATGCAAGAAGGCCTACCAAACTAACAAGGCACTCTGTGTGCAAGTAAATAAGGAAAGTATAGCAAACTTACATCCTCCAAAGCAAGAACACCACTGGGGTTACACACTGGGGAAGACGCCACCGACCTAGACTATTGCGTGAGTGCCACTAGAGCATTATCTCAACTCAGAGTAGCCCAAAATAAAAGATATGTACTTAATTTATATGTTTGTGTGTAGTTTGTATTTGTGTTTTGTCAATGAAGGATAGGACATTACTCGAGTTTGTTACAGCTACCCTAAACACATCATAGCAGATTCACAAACATGAATACTTTCAACATGGAAGAGATTGAATTCAAAATGGAATTTTTAGTGATGATAATTATTTTCAAACATGATTTATAATATTTCTTTAAGCAGAGCTCATTGATTGGAAGCATTTCTCTCTCCTTATAATTAATAAGCTAATAAGATCCTCCATGGTAGCCTTCTCTATTGCAAAAGGGCCTTCCATGGGTTCAAACTTGCCTCCCATCTTAATGACAAAAAAATTGGTCTCCTTAGAACTAAAATAAGCTCTCTTACTTAAAAAGTTCTAGGATGAACCAAACTATTGTGAGCTTGAATCATTTTAACTTTGTATAACTCGAGGTTTTGGCATGCCCGCAGGCGTCTATCCTCTAAACCTTCAAGCTCTTCTAACCGTAACTTGGCATTCTCCCTTCTAAGATCTTGCTACCCACTATCCTTAGTGATGAGAGTTAGACTTAATGGTATAATGGCTTTGGACCCATACACTAAGAGAAAGGAGTAGTAAGTTGGAGTTAGAGTTCTGGTGTGGTAGGCCCACAAGGCATCAACTAACTACTCAAGCCACTATCGCTTATTATTGTCGAGTGTCTTCTTTAGTATTTGGATGAGTGTTTTATTAAAGGATTCTGCTAAGCCAATTTATCTCGGGTAGTTGATGGTAGAATATCTCTAATCTATGTTGTGTCTCATAGTAAAGCCGTTGATCTCGGTGCTCTTGAATGCATTACCATTATCATATATAATTCATCAAGGAACTCCGAACCTATATATGATATGGTTCATAAAAAAACTAGAGAACATGCTTAGCTGTGACCTCTGGTCAAATCATCTTCACCCATTTGGAAAAGTAGTTAGTTGTAGCTAAGATGAACTAATGACCCTTGGAAAAGGATGATCTGACCCACTATGTTGGTACCCCAACACCGAAATGAGGCTATGTAGATGTAGGTGGTTGGTGTAGGACCACATTGTGTATTTGACATCAGTGGCATCGCCTAGTCGTATCCATGTAATATTTGATCATCGATGGCCGCAGTATCCTAGTCTCAATCTTGGCTTTCATCTTTGGACCGATTGGCTCCACATAATCTTGAGTATACCATCATGATCTTCATGCTCATATAATGTAACCATATATGATTGAAAGAATACATGAATAAGTCACCATCAAAGAGAATAAGAAAGTGCTCTCTACTTCATCTAATAGGCTTGGGACTTCTCTTGAGGTAGTTTTCTTTATTTAGGTAATCCATGAATGGTCAATCTAATCTAACTTCATCCTTCCAATGCAACCTCCTTCAAGAGAGTACTTTTTGATGAGTTCAATATCAATTAGGGATAAGACTTATCTATTTTGGGCCTTTAATTATTATGGACTCATCCTCTAGACATGCCAACTACTTGGAAAGCTTGGCTAAAGTTTACGCTATGATGTTCTCTCCTTGAGAAATCTTATAACTAGCTGAGAATCCTCAAAGATGTTGATGTTTTGGATGCTTAGAGTAATAGGTAACTCCAAACTGGAAATTAGAGCATCATATTTAGTTTCATTATTAATTCAAGGATTGCACAGATGATATGAGAATCTCATCATATCGTAGTCCGGAGTTAAAAGAACTATTCCTACCCCTGTCTTTCCTGGAATAGTAAATTATGGTTCTTCTCCTCTTTGAGAGGAAGCCGCACCATCAAAGTACATCTCCCAGCGATGAATGCTAGTATTCCAAAGTTCATGATTTGTTCATTAGGGAGATTATCACTAAGCCGAGTCAATGTGAAGTGGGTGTCACTAAAAAATGCTAGCTTATCCTTTCATCGCACATGGCAAGGGAAGGTAATGTCAAAGTGTGAGAGGATCATGGACTGTTATGCCAACCCTCCAGATATTGTCGATCATGTCATGATATACTGTAGTGGATTGATCCTAGAGGTTAAAATCACTTTATGAGAAAGCATGTAGTGCTATAGCTTTTGGGATGCAAAGATTAATGCTAGGAAATGCTTTTTAATGGGTGAATAATTAGCCTCAACAGGGATTAGATGATGGCTGAGGTAGTAGAGTGCATTTTTCTTCCCTTCGTTGTTGGCTTGGGCTAACAAAACACCAAAGGAGTCATCTAACATAGTAGTATAAAGTATGAACGGCTTGCCTAGGATAGGGACTATTAAAACTAGCGACATCCTCAAGTAATGCTTGATGTCTTCGAAGGCATGATCACACTTATCATCCCACTTCAATTTTGCATCATTTTTGACAAGTGCTGAGAATGGATGACATATTCCCAATAAGTTGGTTATAAAGCATCTTTGATATGCCAACTGCTCTTAGAATGATCTAAATTGAGTTAAACTTTTAGGGGGTGGAAGTTCTAATATTACTTAGATCTTCTCTGAATCGATTTTGATTCACTGGTGTCAGACAACAAACCCAAGGAATTTCAAGCAACTCCAATGCACACTGGGGTTCATTTTATTAAATTATCTTAATTATTTAAAAACAACTCTCAAGTCAAAGAGATGGTCTCCTTTTCTCTACTTTTGACCACGAGATCATCAACATAGCACTCAACTTGATGATGAATGAGTTCATCAAAGATTCGAGTCATAGCTAGAATGTAGAATTTTTAAGGATGAAAGGCATGGCCTTATAGTAATAGATTCTTAAGGTTCTAAAAGAGTTTTTTTTCATATTTAGGGGCCATCTTTATTTGGATATATCCGATGAGCCATCCATGGGAGAGAAGACTACATGAAATGAGGCAATGTTCACCATCAACAATGAGATTGGTAGTGGAAATTCATCTTTTGAACAAGCCTTATTTAAATCTCTAAAATCCATGCATATGTGAATTTGGCCAATTCTTTTCTTAACTAGGATGACGCCTAATCGTGTAGGTATTTTTTTCATGGAAGCCAAAGATCAATTAGTTTCTTCACTTCAAATGATTGTTCTATGTCTAATCTCATGTGTCTAGGAGCTTGCTTGATAGGGAAGTAGGCTCTATTACTAGTTTGTGGACTTCTACATCAAGAGCCAATCCAGACATCTCTTCATAACTCAATGCAAAGTAGTCCTTAAACCCAATCATAAGCCTAACTAAGTCATTGGTTTTAATTTTATTCAACAAAGAACTGATGTATGTTAGATGTGGATCTTCTTCGCTAAGTTGATTTTCTTGAGCTTGTCGATGGTTGACTTGATCACTTCTTTGAACTCGGTGGTGCATCTTTAACTTCAAAATTATCCGATCATCTAAAGTTTCTAAGCATACCTCATATAAGTTAATGTGATTTGAAAAGAACTATCGATTCCAAATGATTGGTGATGACTAAGCACTAATCGTCATCATGACCGGACCCACTGCATCAATCCTAGTCCTCTTGATTGAGAACTTTTGCATTTTCTTCTTCAAATTCTTTTAAAGTAGTATGACCCACGCTTTGACCTAGTATGTGGGATTAACCCTTTCTTTGCAAAAATTATGAATACAAGGCAAGTATCAATCAAAAGGTAATTCTATTAAATCTTTATATGAATCATCCTCAAGTTCTATATAAACTTCTTGAAGATGATGCTCCCAAAAAGAATCTCAGTCTTCACACCTATGGATGACTTAGGGGCTTCCATAACTACCAAAACCCTTAGCTTTTAAGAGTAAAGTGGTGTTAGAGCTAAGGTTCCCAACATGCCTAACTATTTCACTATATACATATATACTTGGATACACATATAATTTGCTTGAGCCCAATCTTCATCACTATCGCTGCTCAAGTGTCACCTCCAAGGGAATCTACCGAGAAGAGGATGGTGTGTTAACCATATAAGACTCATCCTATGAACTAGATTCTAAGTCTATATGGATAGTAAGTCTACTCCTGCTAGCTAGGACATATATTCTATTAGGTGGCCAATAAAAGGTTTTCCACCCCTAGGACTGCCTCTGAACTAGTCCTTCCTTTGCCTGGTGGAGGTCAAGTCATCCTACCCATATGTTCGAATGGAGTAATGAACTGTGGGTGGAATCTAATGTCATGCTCCACTTCCTCCTCCAAGTCTATTTTCGCCCTTTATTTTCTTTTTAAATTTCTCTTTTCTTTTCTTTTTTTCTTTTTTTCTTTTTTTTTTCTTTTTCTTTTATTTTTAAACTATGGCAGGAAACTTTGCTAATTTTGAGGGAGGTAGTAAGCCGCATCCTCATATATGTCGACCTCATGAACTCTAAATGGCTTGAGATCTCCTATGACACAGTAGATGATCCCACCTCTCAAAAAATTCATACACTGATATAGAGAGGATGGAACTATATTGTTCTCATGCATCAATGGTCTCCCAAGCAAAGCATTGAAAGATGTATTCAAGTATATAATGTGAAACTTGGCTTCAGTCTTTCCAATCATCTATCTCCAATGGAAACACTATGGAGCCTAATAACCTCACTTTTTTGGAGTGTGGATTCAATCTTCCCATCTTAGACTTAGGAGTATTCTAGATACTAAGAGTTCCCTAGGCATAAGACACTTCTAACAATTAGTTAAACACTAAGCCAAAGACTTAGAAGGGTTAACAATAGGATTAGGTTATGCCTAGATTAAGATAATCCACTTACAACAACCCAAATCCAATCCATGTTCACCTTCTCAAACCTCAAGTTCAATTCAAACAACAAATTCAAATCCAAATCCCAACCTAAGTTCCTAAACCAAATGATTGAAGCCCATGATCAAATCCAAACTTGAAACCTTTCCTAAGCCATATGACCTATCCCATGGAGTTAGCCAAATCTTAATCCAAATCAATCCAAAATCAAGTTTTCATAATAAATTTATATCTTCAATCATCTTCCTAAATATAAATCAAATCTACATTCAAATGATCAAAACTTACTAAATCAAATTAAATCAAAACCCTTCTTAAGCCATATATGACCTACCTAGACTTAACCAAATCTTAATCCAAATCAAGTCAAACTCAATTGATTTTCTCAAATCAATCATATTTTCAATCATCTTCACATATTTAAATGATATATACATTGAAATCATCAAAACTAAATCAAACCATATCAAAATCCTAACCTAAGCCACATGACCCAACTCCATGGACTTAGCCAAATCATTCATTCCAAAACCCAAATTCAGTTGATGTTCTCATGAATCAATCATACCTTCAATCATATTCATAAATATATATGAAATATGCAATCATCAAGCCAAACAAAAATCAACCAAAGTCAAACCCAACTTAACCCTTTTGACTTGAAATGTTCAAATGAACCAAAACCCATTTGAACCCAAGCGGTTTATTTGCAAAATTAATTAACTTTATCCTTAATTACTTGATCAATTAATCCCAAATCTTGTGGGTTAGTTTAATGGGATGACCTCTACCTCCCATGATTTTCTTGGGATTTATTGCTCACTTAGAAAATTGACTACTAAACCTTAACGCTCTTTTTAAGTTAATTAATGATTAATACCATGAACAGTAATAAATTGGTTAATTAAGTTTATTAATCAATGTTTAATAATAAGTGAACTAAGGGTTGGGACCCCTTTCCCCAAGTTCATTTCAATTTTTTTAAAATGAAAATAATTATGATTTAACTAACTAATTAATTAAATCACTTAATCAAATTGAAATCATAATCTTAATTAATTAAATCATGGGGTAGATCTCTAGGTGTTTAATAACCAAATAACTTTAATGAAATTATGGTCTATCCACATGTGTGGGAAAATTGTAAGAGTAATTATTTAAGTCCCTTAATCTAATTAACTATTAATCATTATTGCATAATGGCTTTTTTTATTTCCGGATCATTGCAAGTTTATTTTCCATGCATATTGTGTTGGAATATAATTATTTAGTTAATTACTTTAAGGTGACAGGTAAGGGTAATTAATTCATCTAATTAAGGGTTAAACTTAATTAACCCATAAAATCAACTTAAATATATTTTCTTAAATTAAATCAAATCACTAATGTGGAATAGGTTTAAAATAACAAGTGATGATTTTCTTCTCCTCTTTAAATCAAATCAAATCCAAAAATTAAATAATAAAGAAGCTTTGGTTTACTTTAAATAATCTTATTTGATTTGATTGTCCCAAGAACTAGTTTGGTTGAATGAATCACATGCTTATATTTGATTGCTTTCCAATCATTTTTAAATTTGGTATATCATTTGAATTCATGCATCCATCTTTCAAAATCAAGTAAAATAAAATGGATTTCCTTTATGTAAACTTGCATGTGTTGATTTAATTTAATATAAGCATGGCTATTATCACTATTAAATCCAAATGTATTTTTCAAAAGCTTATAAATGAATAATAATATGTGTTATGATGCTAGTTATAAATACATAAGAAATGCTTATAGCTTAAGTGTATGATTGTTAACTTCTCTTTTCTATTCATGTGTTGATTTATATAAGATTGAATCGTAATGGGTATATAGTCTGTACATCTTGACAACATGAGATGTTAGCTAGCCCCAAGGAGGTCATTTAATTACCTCACTTTTGTGGTTTAATAACAGCATGTATCCATTTGATTTCATTCTTATGTATTTCAATAATAGAATTTGGATAGATTTAATTCATATATATATGAATGATTATATAAATGATTTAATCAAACAAAATATACAGTCTTTGCATGATTTTTTTCCCTCATTTATGTATACATTCATGTGTGTCCAAGAAAATCTTGGAAAGTGGCTAGTTAGCCCCTAGGAGGTCATTTGATTAGCTCACTTCCTTGGTTTAACAATGACATGTACTTGCCTATATCTTTGTACATGTATATGTATATGTGATTAGTGAATGAAAATCCCATTTTACATTAAAATTTCCTTCATTCATAATTGACTAAGTGGTTGAATTAATTAGCCATATGATTTGGGGCTTACTTCCTATGTTCATGTATACGAATTTACATGTGTTTGAATGCATGTGGGTATATAGTCTAGACATCCCAAGAATATGAGGCTTTAGCTAGATCCAAGGAGGTCATTTGATTACCTCACTTCCCTGATTTAACAATGGCACATGCCTATTTAATTTCATTCTTATGTCCTTTCTATATAAGAATTTGGATAGAGTTTTAAATTAATTTTTTTATATAATTTATTCAAATAAAATATAAATTCTAAACATACACATACATTCATCATTTAAGTGTGCTAAAATATGTTGCATGTATAGATTAAATCATATGCATGTTATATGTTGGAAAGGAATGCTTTAATATATGTCATGTGGAAGTAATTCAATTAAATTAATCTTAAGATGCCTTTCATTTTAATAGGATTATTTAAAGTGAACCTAAACTTAGGATTAATTAAATCATTTTACAAGCCATTCACTAAAAAGAACTAAATCAAATTTATATACTTTAGAAAGTGACTTAAGGTTGGGATGAAAGAGGGCTATCCTTTTTTCCTCTCTTTATAACACTTAGTTGCTAAGTGTAATTAAGTGAAAGAAAAGAAAACATAAATTAAAATTCTCAAATCAATTAAACTACTTCAAGTGAAATTAACCTTTCAAGTTAAATTGAATCCTTATACACTTAGAAAACATAACACTAATGCCTAACAAGACTTATCACATAAGCCTTAATACACACATCAAAATTAAGTCACCACTTCTAGCTCTAAGTTAGGATGGTGTATGATGTGATGTATGTTTTATTTTATGATATATTATTTTAGATTGATGTTAGTGCTTCATAGACAGGATGATAGCCAATATTAGCCTAATCATATTTTCTCTGTGGGATTATGCTTAAGGGATGCTTAAAAATAAATGTGAATGCTCTTTATAGGTTTGTTAAATCCTTAAGAATAATCCAAGTTAGGACATGTGGACTTAGTTACCCATGTAGGGTGCTAGTCCAAATTATAAATATAACCAAGGTTGTGAAAACCGACAACCGAAAATGAGAGGTTCAAGGTTTGTCGAACTGGTCAAACCAGTATAACATGAAATAATAAATATTAAAATTATCTAAATGAGATTTAAATGATCAAATAATCATACAACAGCTTGAGAGAAATAAATTATAAAATATAAATCATATGCAAAAAAATCTCATACAATTTCAAAGTTAAATATATGAATATATAAATACTAACCTTTTGTAGCCATAATAATTCTTTGAAATAATCCATTGTAGAGCTTCTAGAAATTGGTTCTAAAAGGAATTAAAATTAAATAAAATTTAGTAATTTGGCATCAACTATATAAATTATACAAGTAAAGCATAAACTAAACTAAATACAAAAGATATTATAAATTATGATAAAAGCAAGTTATAACAAATTTGAGATATTAATAATTCAATAAAGATGATATATGATGTATCAATAATTTATGTTCTTTACCAAAACTTCTAAAAAATAAAACATCAAATACATATTAAAATTTATCTCTAAAATAAATTCAAAAGAAATAGATTCTAATAATATAAAAATTCATCTCTAAATGTTGTCTTTCAAAAGATCCTGATCAAAAGTGCCTATCCAAAGTTTGTCTCCCAATCAACTCCAAAAGCTTCTAAAATATCATGCTCGTGTTTCATGTAATTCATCTCATAGTTGCTTCATGGCTCAAGTATCTACAAATCACACATTCAAAATAAATTACTTCTTCACCTTTATAATCGATAAGAATAATTTAACTAACTTATGTTAGTTGTTATATTGGATGATATATTTACTCCTTCAATAATAGAATGGCATCATCTTTATATATTTCCTCTAAATCATCATAATTTAATTCGTGAGTGTGTTCTTCATCAACTATACGTAAATCTATTGTCTATTCTTGAATAATCCAATGGATCATAATTTCTTTTTAAGATGAAATCATCAAATAAACATAAAATTATAGAAGTATCAATGTTAAGAACTTAAGAACAATAGCATAATAAATTAATAAAAAAAAGCATACATGTTCCTCAAATTAAGATTATAACATACTGACAAGATCATTTAACCTTGTTCCAAATTATTTCTTCTTTTTTGTATGAATTTGTTTGAAAACACTCCAATTTCTTTCACAAGAAGAAGAAGTTTGGCTAAAATTCTAATACCAATTAAATTAGAGCACTAGAACCAAACATATTCCACCATTCATGCAAAATAAAATTTTAATTAACTTCAAAAATATCAAAAAAAGACATTAAATTAAAAATAATGAAAAACTTACTTACCAGGTTGCATTTCTTTGGCCATAGTGAGTGCAATCGGCTTCCCAAAACTTTCTAAATTATCTCGATATATTCTAACTTCATTCATTGCCAATTTAGGCTTGGGACATATATCTTTATTTCCAATAAGTTCAATCAATCCTTGCATAACTTCTGGTTTTTGACAGTAATTCTCTTGATCATACTGAAAATGTGGATTTAAGAAATAAACAGCTGAGTGGATACCTCGGAGTTGTTCATCCCACCTTTTCTTAATAATATAAGTATGGCATATACAATCTTTTCACACCAAAACATGATTTTAAGTGCTTGTGCATGCCATCATAAACATAACCAAGAGATGGTTTTCATCTAATCAACAACTGATAATCTTATTAATGGTCTATTTTGACATGAAAACAATCATTCCAAAATTTGTTATCCATGATGATAAAAGTCGCTTTTTTCCTTTAATAGTTTTGCTAACTTTGAATCCACATAATGCTTATTTGTAGCAAGAGCTTGCAAATCATGTTTATGATCAAATACACTTTCAGTAATAAAAGTTGAAAATGAAATTAATACTATTTAGTCCACCTTGTCTTTTCCTCAACCAAGATAATAGGAAAATATGATTGTAAATTAATATTGTTATCTTGATGCCTTCTTAGCAAGATCCAATGAGGTAAGCTACCAATATATTTTAGAATCAAATTCAAGCAATGTAACAAGGAGACCAACAAATATTCATTTTCATGCATAATAACTCTCTTTCTTATAATTTCACATCAAAAGTTGCACAATTTTTCTAGACCTATCCACTCAACTACTAAAAAATAAAGAACAAAGAGTTGTAGCATCTTTCTTAATGGCATCAAGATTTTAAAAGATACTCTCGTGGACAATAAACTAGAAAAAAATTAAATGTTCTATTTCCTACTGTCTGTCCATCCATCGACCATTAAAGTGCACCTGTTTCCTTCCAGCGCTATAAGATTCAATTAAAGTTTACATTCTTCTTTGCAATCCCTCAATAGATTAATTCTCATCCTGTGATATGATGGAAGTTCATAACTTGGTCCAATAGCAAGTATTGCATCTATAGCTTTCTGAGCAAATGATGAATTTAAAGCATTGAATGGAATACAACTGTCAAAAAACCATCTAGCAATGGCCATGTCAGCTCTATGTACTACTTCTTTAGATGCCAAAACACTTTTTAAAGATGGTTGTGACCCAGGTTTTGTTCTTGGAGCAAAGTAAGCATCAATTTCATCTACTTTTCTTTTTCCTTTTGAAGAGCCACTCTCTTCTTCAATAATATGCTTATTATAAGTATGAACACTCTCTCTATCCTCTTGTGTATCTTGTTTTTTTTGAGATATTGCTTTTAAATTTTCTTGCATTTGAAAGCGAATATCATGTGAAACTTTTTTGCATGAAGCTATATTTCCCTTAACTCCTGCTAAATGTTGTTTCATTCTATTTATGCCTCCACCCTTATATATTAATCCACAGTACAAACACTTATATTGCTTTTTTCCATCAGGACATCTAGATTCACTAAAATGATTCCAAGCCGGATCTATTTTCTCACGAACATTATGAGAAGAAATATAATTTTGACTTTCAGAAGGCTCCATCCTAAATATAAAAAGAAAATAAATGTTGAATAAATTAAAAAAAATGTCAATCAAAAAATTATGAAAAGATTCGCAGGAGATATCGAGAAAAAATGAAAAATACATGGGTTTTATTCCGCAGATAAATGATAAAGATTCTAAATTTCTAATGTAACAATTTAACGATGATAATTTTAAATGCAAAAAAAAAACATTCTTTATCTAGCACATTATGATTCAATCATTCAACCACAATTGGTTCAAGTTAACTAAGATTTAATTCGTTTAAATACATCCAATGATGCCCAATGTTCAATTGCTTCCTAAATTCACTTAGAAGCAAGCACAAGGAGAAATCATAAATTAGTATGCAAGAATATAATAGCTGCAGAAATGACAATATACAAGTTTAGAAAAATAAATGTGAAGCAAAGCAATAATTTAGTAAAAAAAAATATCAAATGAATATATTTTTAAAAACAAAATTAAAAACAATGATGTTCAAAAAACTTGCACTTGATTTTTGGAGATCTAGTGTGCGAATATGTCCTTATGAATTTCAATTTGAAAGAAGGTTGCCATGTCTAGTTCTTATAGTGTATACTATAACTTGACACAAACTTTAATGAAAATCCTAAAGCTACATGTTAACTTAATTGCGGCATGTCGTATAAAGTCAAGCTAATTTGTTTAATGAATTTCATTGCATTTTATTATTCTAGTTGTTGACAAAGGATTAAAGGTTTGAGCTGGTTAAGGATGTCCGGATTTTCTTTTTTTGGTGGGTAGTATGATGGGTTGGAATCACTATGGTTGATAGGGATTAAATGTGTTTTCGACTTCCTCATTGCAATTAGTTTGTGATTTGCTTCTTCTTGAGATTTTTTTATTACAACGACTTCCCTCGTTGCAATAATTTAGTAAAAAAAAACAAATAAACAAGAACTGAACCAATTCATATAAATGTAAACTAGCAATAAACATGAAAAGAACAAGTGAGAAACACATACAATCAAACACGAAAGTGAAAGCACCACCAGGAAGAGGGCGAAAACCAAAACCAGAAGAGGAAGCGGGTGGCAAAAAAACAAAAAAAAAGTGAAAAAACCATAACAGAGAGGCTAGGGATAATCATCGGTCGCGCAAAATGCCAAAATTTTATTCTTTCACGCTGTGAGGACCAGTCGGTTCTCAATTCGTGCGGTTGAACTGCCGATTCTCTACAATGTCCCCGATTTTTGCGCTTTTGAATATTCCGGACGGTCGGTTCACGCTCAACGGTCGAACCGCGTCCGGTCGGTTATGAAAGCCTTGAATATAACTACTTTGGATTAAATATATATTTAGCTAACCTCTATTTTGCAGGTATAGTTAGATTTACTTTTTCCCAAAAAAATGTAATTTTTGTAATAGGAATTAGGATTAGTGCTATGGGGGATTAGGATTAGCAGTGGCTAGAAGGCTTTGTTGTGGGGTGCTCTGTGATGCCTTTAAAGCAAGCACCATCCAAATCAAAGAAGGAACCAAATCAAAAATGGAGATATGAAGAAAGAATACCCCATAGCATTTAATACAATTATAATTCTTCTTTTATATTCTAGGTTGTATAAAGGTAGAGCTCAGTTACCCATCTTTTCTCTCTTCGGGTTGTACGGCGGTACCCGACCGCACCGGCCTTTTATTCTCTTATGATAGTTTATATATTTGCTTGATGTTATGTTTACATTCTGCATTAGAACAACATGCTTTTCATAATTTCTTAAATAATTGATGGTTTAATGTGTGGCTTGGATACGAATAGGCTCTTAGGATAAAAATAACTTTTCTACCAAACTAATCACTCCTAATTAAATTTTAAACAACTCATCACCTCATCATAAAACTTAAGACATAAATAAGATAATTAAAAGATTTAATGGCCCCTTAGCTATATAGTTGTATGTTTCACATCATGCATGCATAATCTTTCTCCCTTGAACATGATGGATCTCCATCCTTGAATGATAAAGGAATGCTTGACCTATGAGGCCATCCCTTATGGTGGAGAACACCTTCTTCTAGCTGATTTGAGCCATAATCTATCTCATTATGCATTTAGGCATAAGAAATCCTAAAGCCTTTGTGAAAATGATGCATCTAAAATGAAATAAAATTTGAAAAGATTTTGCATCTATATATTAAGTCAAAGAAAAGAAAGTGTATATTCTAGACATCTCGGGGACGCTTTAGTTAGCCCTAAGGAGGTCAATTGATTACCTCACTTCCCTAGTTTAACAATGACACATACTTGCCTATATCTTTGTACATGAATATGTATATGTGATTAGTGAATGAAAATCCCATTTTACATTAAAATTTAATGCATTCATAATTGACTAAGTGGATGAATTAATTAGCCATCTGATTTAGAGCTTACAAGCTATGTTCATGTATACAAATTTATATATGTTTGAATGTAAATGGGTATATAGTCTAGACATCCCAAAATATGAGATTTTAGCTAGCTCTAAGGTCATCGATTACCTAACTTCCCAGTTTAACAATGACACATGCCTATTTAATTTCTTTCTTATGTCCTTTTGTATAAGAATTTGGATTAAGTTTTAAATTAATTTGTTTAAATAATTCAATCAAATAAAATATAAATTCTAAGCATACACATACAATCATCATTTAAATGTTCTAAAATATGTTGCATGTATAGATTCACTTAGATTAAATCATAAGCATGTTACATGTGATGGAAATAAATGGTTTAATATTTGTCATGTGGTAGTAATAAAATTAAATTAATCTTAAGATGCCTTTCATTTTTATTAGGATTATTTTAAGTGAACCTAAACTTAGGATTAATTAAATCATTTAATAAGCCATTCACTAAAGAGAACTAAATCAAAAAATATACTTTAGAAAGTTACTTAATGTTGGCATGAAAGAGGGCAATCCTCTTTTCCTCTCTTTATAACACTTAGATCCTAAGTGTAATCAAATGAAATAAAAGAAAACATAAATTAAAATTCTCAAATCAATTAAACTACTTCAAGTGAAATTAACCTTTCATGTTAAATTGAAACCTTCTACACTTAGAAAATATAGCAATAGTGACTAACAAGACTTACCACACAAGTCTTAATACACACATTAGAATTAAGTCACCACTTCTAGCTCTAAGTTAGGATGGTGTATGATGTGATGTGTATTTTATTTTATGATGTATTATTTTAGATTGGATGTTAGGGTGTATGCTTCGTAGACTGGATGATAGGCCAATATTAGCCTAATCATGTTTTCTACAGGAGATTATGCTTAAGGGATGCATAATAATAAATATGAAAGCTATTTTTATAGGTTTCTTAAATCCTTAAGCATAATCCAAGTTAGGACAGGTGGGCTTAGTTACCTATGTGTAGGGTACTAAGTCAAAACTATAAATACAACTGCTTAGGATAATATGTCTATTTAACTAACCTCTATTTTGCAGGTGTAGTTAGATTTTTTTTGCCCACATAAATGTAATTTTTGTAATATGAATTAGGATTAGTCTTATAGGGATTTAGGATGACTAGTAGCCAGAAGGCTTTATCCTATGGTGCCTTGTGATGCCTTTGAAGCAAGCACCATCCAAATTAGGGAAAGAACTAAATTAAAAATAGAGATATGAAGTAAGAAGGCCCCCATAGCATTTAATATAATTATAATTATTCTTTCATATTCTAGGTTATATAAGGGTAGAGCTTGGCTACCCATCTTTTCTTTCTTTAGGTTATAAATTTTACACCCACCTTTTATTCTTTTATGATAGTTGTGGTGAAAAATATTCATCTTTATACATTTCTACCTTCATCTATCCCCTTCCCTTTTAGAATGGAAGGATAAATGAAAAACAAATATATATAAATATATATATATATATATATATATATATATATATATATATATATATATATATATATATATATATATATATATATATATATATATATTATTGAGACACCATGTAGATCTGTAGATGTTCTTATTAAGGTGATCAGGTATGACATTGAAGAGAGTTGTACTATCTCAAGAGATAGAAGTCACCACCCTATGATAGACCTAATCACTAGAATAAGGAGTCCTAAGGACAATGGGTCTGCATATGTACCAAAAAAGTAGGGTCTATTTTAAACTGGGTTCATTAAGTTTCCTACAAGGGCAAGACCCCATAGTCAATTACATCCTAAGGGACGGGATCCCATAGGAATACTCTCAATTAAGGTAAATGATTTTTGTCTCCAAAGATTTGAATAGGTAAGACTATCAATCGATTAGTTTATTTTGGAAGATCAAGTGGGATTGATCAAAGAGAGGAAGTTATTATTAAAGCCAAAGGAAGATAAGTAGGAGATTCCCATGATGCTAGGAAACCTAACAAGCAACTCAAATTATCTTATGGTTGGGCTTTACACTTTTGAAATTGATTTAATTTGTTTGAATTGAATTTTTCATTAGAAATTTAGGGCTTATGATTCCACAACACAAGATTATGGAAATGCTTAAGAGGTAAAAATTTAAGCTTATGGCCCACAAAGGTAAAAACTAACCTCAGAACCTAAATCTAGGGAGTTCTAGCGAGGGCCAAAAGTAGAACCTAAATCTAAAACAAAAATGGATATTTTGGTTTTCCTCTATAAGAGAGGACAAACCACCCTACAATTTGGACTTACAACTGCCTGGGGGTGGCCACCAACTAACTCCTCCAATTTTAAATTCATGTAGTCATATGCTTTATACAAGATAGCTATGTTGTATTTATTTAGAAAGAGACTAAGTACTTAAACTCACTCCCTAAAGAGACTAGATCATGTAAGGTATGCTTCAAATGATCTAAATCTAATGCAATTTAGATTTCATTTTATTTTCATTTTGGACAATTATTTTGACTCGGGTAATAGGATTCATATGTCATGCATGAAATGAGATTATTGGCCAAAATCAGGGAGGAGGTGTGTTTCCACCATGGCTCTCAAAGATCAAGCCAAGTTTCTCTAGAAAGATGGAAGCCCTCTAATCAAGAGTGAAAATAATATGCATTTGTTCATAATGTTATAAAAGAAGTACTCATCCAACTAAGGGGTTCCTAATTCTTTTATCTCAATTTTAGCCTAACCTTCAGGTGAGGTTATGAGTTCTTTATTTTTAGTTTTGAGTTATTAGATTTGGTAGAAGATTTATTTTTTCCTAAGAGCATAATCCATAACCAGGCCATACATAGATGAAGGAAGAAACTAAGAAAAGGATGCCACTTAATGCATAAGCTAAATAAATCATCAATCAATTTATAAAGCTAATTGTAAAAGAATAAAAGGCAATTATGGTAGGGTACCACCGCAAAACCCAAAAATAAATTGGGTACCCAAACTCTACCCTTATACAACCTAGATTACAAATGAATTACATACAATAAGCAAGGAACTCATTGTTATGGGGGTCTTCAATCTTCATTTCTTCATTCTTCTTTTCTTCTTTATTCTTCTTTCCTTCTTTCTTCTTTGGTTCCATCTTTTGGATGGTTGGAAGTTGGATGCTCCAAAGGCTTCACGTGGTGAATAAGATGAGATCTTATGAATGTTCATCTAATCCCCATAACAATCATTCCAAAATCTAATTGCAAAATTTACATGAAAAGGAAAAGTAAATCTAGCGAACACCTACAAAATAAAGATTCGCTAAACAAACCACCAAATCCCAATCATCTATATTGGAAATATCACCCCAATCATGGGTGACTAAGTCCACCTGGCCTATTGGATTATGCTTAGGGGTATAAGCACCTGCACATCAAAAAGTATTTATATTTTTATTTATTATAGCACCCCTTAAGCATAATCTCCTGCAAAAAATAATGGTTAGTCTAGGATCATCTTACCATTCATTCTACGCCCATACATCCTAACATCTAGACTAAAACATATATCACAAAAAAGCAAGCATGAAAACATGCACCGCCCTAACCTTAAGCTAGAAGTGGTGACTTAGCCTAATGTGTGTGCTTTGGAAGTTTGTGTGGTATGCTTAGCTATGGCTTTAAGTTAGAATTTTCTAAGTGTGAAGCATGTTGAACTTAGAGGAAGGTTTCATTTAAGTAATTTATTTATTTTGGGTTGATTTTATTTCATGTTTTGATTAGGTTCAAGTGAATCCTACAATTTATTACTAAGTTATGAAGAGAGGGAAAGAGAAGAGAACTTCTCTTTCCTTCCCTAACCTAAGTATTTTCTAAGGTAGATTCATGTTTTGATTTTTGTTTAGTGAAAGTTTTAATTAAGTGTTTTAATTAATCCTAAGTTTAGATAAACTCTAAACAAACCTATTAAAAATGCATTATAAGATTAAGTAAAATGAACTATATTCACAAAACATACATCACTTCATTTCTTTCCCAACATGTATAACATGCCTATGAATAATTCCTAAGCATATCTATACATACAAATGAGAATATTTAACACACTTTATGATGAATGCTAAGCAATTCATTTAAGAGAATTTGAAGGTTTATGATGCATGATTTTCATTAAGTAGTGAAAGAGTTTCTTATCCAACTTTCACATGCATACATGAATGTATGAAAGGCATAAGTGAGTACGACACCATTGTTAACCAGAGGTGTAAGGTACAAGACCTACTTAGGGCTACTTAAAAAACATGTAACCTCGGGGTTATCGGACTAATATACTTTCTTTAAAGACAAGCATGTGTACAAAAAAATGAATGGAAAAGAAAGAATGCAAAAGTTGGTGTTAGTTGATTTATTTTTGTTTATGCAATTTATATGTGCAAGCATAGGTATCCTTCTTAAGTTATAGTATAAGAATGAATAGCATATAGTTAGACAAGTGTTAGGTTCTTTTCAAATGAACCATACACCTTGCCAAATCTATTATACTAAAAAAGAGAAGGAAGACCTACATTAGGCACATCTTTGTAATTTACTCACATGCAAACATATAATTAAGATATAAGTAACACACTATAAGTTTTGATAATTGATTCATATATTTTGAAAATAATTTGAATTTAATAGCGATAATAGTCACTCATTTTTTTTACTTTAGCCAACACATTTTGACATAAAGGAAACATTTTCATTTTAAATTTGATTTTGGAAAAGCATGGATGCATGAAACCACATGACATACATATTTAATATATTGGGGAAGAACTAAAGTAATGAAAGCATGTAAACCCATTCACTTCAATTATATCCTAAAGGCAATCTTATGAAATAAGAAAGCTTAAAGTAAACAAAGTTTATTTAGTATTATTTTTGTTTGATTTTTAGTTTGACTTAATTTTGAAAATGTGAGTTGAGTTTGCTATTTCTAACCCATTCACACATGTGTTTGACTTTTTTTTTAAATTTTTATATGATTAGATTCATTTTAGATTTTGATTAGGTTAAGGCATGAATTAAACATGTCAATTATTCCTTACCTATACCACCTTAGCATAGTTAACCAGATAATTATGGGCCAATGAGATGACATAAAACCTCACAACAAATTTAAATTTGCAATGCACCTAGGAAGAAAAGGGCCTAATGCAATTTGGCTCATGATTAATGGTTAATTAAGATAAGGGGTTTAACTTAAGAAATTTCAAAACACTCCTCATACATATGAGTTGAATTTTGATTTACTTAATGGAACTTAGGCTCTTGAACACCTAAGAATATACTCAAAGTAGATTAATTAAGTTCTGGAAGGTTTTATAATTTTAAGAAATTAATTAAGAGGGTAATTATTGAATTAGCCCTTAATTAAGAGAGGATTAAGAGAGAAAAGGGGGTTTAGGGAATAGCTTTGGGGAAATGCCCTAAACTTATTCCCTAAACCTCCTATTCACTGAATCAGGCCTTAATCAACTTCAATGAGGGATTAAAACACTAATCAAACCCTTAATTATCCTTAATTACATAAAGGGGGTAATTAGGAAATTAGTTAGCAATTCCCCCAATTAAGCCACCAATAAATCCCAAAAATATTAGGGGAGGCAGAAGTCATCCCCCAAAATATACTCAAGAAGTTTGAGATTAATTAGTGGATAAATTAAGGAGTAATTAGAAAATTAATATTTCTAATAAAATCTAAAATTAGAGAAATATAAATTTCAAAATCTATTAAAACTTATTTTATAATATTCTAGATTAAATTATCTTTTAGTGGAAATTTGCCTTATATTTTTTGGATTTTTCTTTAGAGGGATATAAATTTTTGAAGTTTAGAGGATTAATTAGAATTAAATAAACACTAATTAATCCCTTAATCCAATCTACGCGCCACACAACAGCTGACTTAGATGCACTTTCCATGCGTCAAGTGCTGAGTGGTAACTTAAACAACACGTCATAGTGTCGTGTCGTGGTGGTGCTACGCGCTTTTGTATCCACCGTTCGATCAAGGATCGAACAACTAGGATTTAATCCGAGGTATTAAAGGATAAAATTAGATATAAAATGTGCATTTAATCTTGGCCGTCCATCCAAAATGTCTGGATGTACGACCAAAGAATTATCCCTGCCAAAGCTTGTGATCCATGGGGACCATCCATGTTTTAGGCTTTGATCTGAGC
The DNA here is from genome assembly GCA_021442155.1 of Cymbidium sinense. Taxonomy (NCBI): domain Eukaryota; kingdom Viridiplantae; phylum Streptophyta; class Magnoliopsida; order Asparagales; family Orchidaceae; genus Cymbidium; species Cymbidium sinense. The sequence continues at coordinate 37,090,845 of CM038214.1, forward strand.
TCGATTGAGTTCAAATTGGTATGAATCTTTGCACACACCATCTAACCCTAATGGTAATCACATCTAACAGATGAAATCTCATGCCATTAAAATTTATTTCACAAGTGATCGAAAAATGTCTAACCTCCTTGAAGGTGATCACCAATGCTAGATTCCTTTGGAGGATCTTCATCGGTTGAGACAGAAAGTTTTAGCTCTTAATGTTAAGTGGATAGCTCTATGGACCAACCCCTCTTTAGCTTCCTTGCGGCTTTGATGGAATTAGATGTCCCCTTGCATTTGGAACTTGAGAGAGCTGGGGCAAGCTCAACTTGGCCCTCTGGTGGAGTGTGCAAAGAGAATTTGGTTGAATTGGAGTGTAGTGGAAGTTTCAAATCAATGGAGCTGCCCTATTTTCACTTGAGGAAAATTGAGAATGGAAAATTCAAATTCCTTTTAGAGAGCATAGGATCACTCAAGAAGAGTTCCTATGACTCTCTAATGTTCAATCGAATTAGCCTTTGTTAGATTAGAGTGGATTAGGGGGAGTATATCTCCCCCTTAGGCAATCGGATAGTCGAAGCTCTACTTTCAGTTTTGATCCAATTGACCTTAGGAATTAGGTTGTTTGGTATGTTAGAAGCTTGCACATGGTCGATTTGGGCTAGGGAATGGAGTGGTAACCTCCCATGTGCTTCAAATTAAGTGGGAACATGATTCCCATATGGCCAATTTGAGCCATGTGCTCGATTTTGGCCTTGGGTAAATTTGGGTTGATCCAAACCCATTGGGTTGGGTTCACCACCCTCCATAGGGTCTACTTGATCTATTAGGAATGTATTAAGTAGGTATGAAGATGAATTGACCAAATTCCCCATGGATTTGACCAAAATTTGTTCTATGAACTAGGGGTAGAATGGTCATTTGGCTGATTTTTGACTTTGGATATGTTGGGCATGTTGAGAAGATAGGTTTGGCCAAGTTTCATTATATTTGGAGTTCATTAGGTATGGTTTGGCTCATGTTGACCCATTTAGGTCAAAATGTGTCAACTTGGGTCAAGTTGACCAATTGGTCAAATTGGGTCAAACCAAGGGTTGGGTCAAGTTCATATGACCATTTGAAATATTTTGATAGCTTTGGTTTGATTCAATTTGGTTTAGGTTTGAATTTGGTTCATATGACTTCATTTAGGTCAAATCGATCAAGTTTACCAGTTTGACCCATTTGACCTATTTGAGCTAGGTCATGGGTAGGTTTAGGTTTGGTCAGTCATATGAAGTGGATTGGTATCTTTGTTTCTAATTAATTTTGGTTAAGTTTGAATTTGGCTCAACATAACCCTTTAGGTCAAGTTGGGTTCAAGGTCAATTGGGCTAGGTTAGGTCTAGTTGACCAATTGAGGCTTTGGTCAAGTTCAACAAGTGATTTAGAATGAACTTGACCCATTGGTTTCAATCAATTTGGCTTAGATCAAGTTTTGACATATTTTGACTTTTTAGGTTAAGTTGGGTCAACTTGGGTCAAGTGGCCAATTGAGCTAGGTTAGGCTCAAATGTTGACTTGGTCAAGTTCAAACATTGGTCAGGAATGAACTTAGATCAATGGTTTCAATCAATTTAACCTATGGTTGATTTTGGCTATATTAGGTTTCATTTTGGCTAAGTGTTACTTTGTTAGCCCTTAAGTTTGACTTGGTTTGACCCAATTTGGGTGATTGATTATCTCATGATGATTGTTGATCATTATGAGAGGCATAGGTGAGTTTGATTCTATCCAATTTGGTTAGGATTAGAATTTAGCTCATAAGGGTACTTTAGGTCACTTTGGGTCAAGTGAGCCTAAGTGGGTCAAATGGCTTGATCAAAGCTTTATTTAAGTTTGATTGAACTTGTATATCAACTTATGATTGAAATATAAATCCATTTACAAGTGGTATGAAGTCAAATGGGTTTTGATTCATTTGACAATTTCATATTCAAATTAAGAATATGAATGGACTTGGCTTGATTTTTGAATTGAGTTTTGATTTAGTGATTGAAGTTTGTATTTATATTTTTATTCATGATTATAAGATTGATTGAATCATGATGGAAGATAAAGAGTTTGGCTTGATTTGAAATTAATTTTGGATAAGTCTTTACAGTAGAGACTATTCTAGTTATCTAGGGCTTTTGATTTGCTCAATGCGTGCTCATTTTTGATCTATGTCATCATTTGTATCTTAGAAAACTTGGTGTGTTACTTGGTTGATGAAATCAAAAAGAAGAAATATTGAATATGAATTTGTTCTCTGTTAAAAAAAAAACCAAAAACCCTAAACCCTAAACTAAAATTTGAACCCTAAACCTAAACCTTAAACCCTAAACCCTAAACCCTAAACCCTAAAATTCCTAAACCCTAAACCCTAAAACCTAAATCCTAAACCCTAAATCCTAAACCAAAAAAAAACCCTAAACCCTAAAACCCAAACCTTAAACACTAAACCGTAAACCCTAAACTAACCCTTAACCATAAACCCTAAAAAGCTAAAAAGATAAACCTAAACTAAATAAAACTTAAAAATAAAATAAATAAAAAAATATAAAATAAAATAAAAACTAAAACTAAAACCTAATCATAAACCTGAACCTAAACCCAAAAAGAAAATAAAATAAATAATAAAAACTAAACTAAAAAAATAAAAAATAAACCTAAACTAAACTAAAAAAATAAATACGCTAAATAAAATAAGAACTAAACTTAAAATAAAAATAAAATATACCTAACATAAAATAAAATAAAAACTAAATAAAAACCTCAACCTAAAAAATAATCATAAAAATTAAACATAAAAATAAATATAAGATAAAATAAAATAAAAAACCTAAACTAAAATAAATAAATCTAAAATAAATAAAATAAACAAAATTAAAATAAAAATAAACCTAAATAGAAATAAAAAATAAAATAAACTTAGATAAATAAAAAAATAAACTAAATAAACCTAAACCTACCACTTTACTAAATTAAAAATAAAAACAAAAAAAAAATAAAAAATAAAAATAGATAAAAAAAATAAAACCCCAAACCCTAAACCTTAAACCCCAAACCCAAAACCCTAAACCCTAAACCAAAAACCATGAACCCTAAACCCTAAACCCCAAACCCCAAACCCCAAACCCTAAACCTTAAAAAGCTAAAAACTTAAACCTAAACTAAATAAAACCTAAAAATAAAATAAATAAATAAACCTAAACCTAAATAAAATAATAAAAATAAAATAAAACTAAAAATAAAAACTAGACTACAATAAAATAAATAAAAACCTAAACTAAATTAAAAAAATAAACTAAACTAAACCAAAAGAGACCTCAAAAAATAAAACCTAAATGTAAAATAAAATAAAATAAAATAAAACTAAAAAATATAAACCTAAAAAATAAACCTAAATAAAATATAAATAAACTAAATAAACCTAAACTTAGGGTTTTCTTAATTGGTTTTTTTAAAAAACCCTAAACCCTAAAGAAACCCTAGACCATGGACCCTGAAACACAGACCCTAAACCTGACCCCACCCAAACCCTACCACCAAACCTAAACCCCACCCTAACCTGACCCTAACCACCACTTACCATAAACTCTCACTCTGTAAAACCTAAACCCTAAAGCTAAATCCTAAATCTTACTTGGTCTGACCTAAACTGTTAACCCCACTAACCCACAAATCCTGGATCACAAATCTTAAAACTAGACCTCTCTTAAACCCACTGACCCTAAACCCTAAACCCTAAACCACAACAAAACTGAACCCTTAAAACATAAACTAAACTAAATAAAACTCAATAAATAAATAAACCTAAACCTAATTTAAATAAAAAATAAAATAAAATAAAAACTTAATCTAAAACATAAACTTAAACCTAATTTAAATAAAAAAATAAAATAAAATAAAAACTTAATCTAAAACATAAACCTAAACCTAAACCTAAGCCTAAAGATAAAAATAATAAATAAAATAAAAAGTAAAAAGTAAATTAAAATAAAATAAATAAAAACCTAAAATAAACTAAAAATAAAATAAACCTAAAAATAAAAAAATAAGAACTAAACGTATAATAAAAATAAAATAAACCTAAAATAAATTAAAATAAAAACTAAATAAAAACCTAAACCTAAAAATAAACCTAAAAATATAACATAAAAATAAATAAAAGATAAAACCTAAACCCTAAACTAAAAATAAAAAAATAAAATAAACATAAACCTAAACTAAAATAAACTAAATTAAAATAAATAAAACCTAAACCTAAACCCAAAATAAACTTAACCTAAACCCTAAACTAAATAAAATAAAATAAATAAAAAATAAACCTAAACCTTAACTAAAAAATAAAACCTAAAAATAAACCTAAAATAAAAACCTAAGAAAATAAAATAAAAATCTAAACTTAAACCTACAAATAAAAGATAAAACTTAAACATAAAAAAAACTAAACTAAAAAATAAACTTAAACCTAAACTTAAACCAAAAAATAAACTAAAATGAAAAACCTAAACTAAAATAAATAAACCTAAAATAAATAAACTAAACTAAATAAAAATAAAAAATAAAATAAACTAAAGTAAATAAAAAATAAACTAAACTAAATAAATAAACCTAAACCTTGGGGTTTGCTTAATTTAAAAAACACAAAATCTTATCTAAACTAGAACACTTAAACCCTAAATCTACCCCCTAAACTTACAAACCCACCTAAATCCTAAACCAGTTCCACTAAACTAAATAAAATAAATAAATGTAAATAATAAACGCTAACCCTCTCTAAACTCCCACCCCAAATGATGCTGGGCCCTCCTAAACCCTAAACATCCTAAACCCTAAACACTAGGCCAAAACACTAAACCCAATCACTTCACTGGGCCACTCCACTAACCCTAAAACCTAATTGAACCTAAACTAATGACATTAAAAAACCCAACCTATTTAAAATATAATACAAATAAAATAAAACCCTGACCTAAACCTAAACCTAAAATAAAATAAATAAAAATAAAACTAAAATAAAATAATCAAAACCTAAACTAAACTAAATAAAATAAAATAAACCTAAAAAATAAAAAACCTAAATAAAATAAAACTCAAACGTGATAAAAGAAAAAAAAGTAACCTAAAATATAATAAAATAAAACTAAATAAAACCTAAACTTGAAAATAAATCTAAAATAAAACTTAAAATAAATAAAATAAAACCTAAAATAAACTAAAGAACACCACCTAAAATAAACAAAATAAAATAAAGCTAAACCTAAACTAAAATACAATAAACTAAAATAAATAAAATAAAAATAAACTAAACCTAAACTAAACTTTAAAATAAATAAAATAATAATAACTAAACCTAAACTAAAAAAAAATAACCTAAAATAAACCTAAAATAATAACCTAAACTTAAACCTAAAATAAATTAAAAAACCTAAACCTAAACTTAAAAAAAAAATAAAACCTGACATAAAATAAAATAAAATAAACTAAAAATAAACATAAACCTAATCCTAAACCTAAAAAATAAACCAAAATAAAAAACTTAAACTAAAATAAATAATCTAAACTAAATAAAACTAAAAATAAACATAAATAAAAAATAAAAGTTAACTAAAATAAAAAAAATAAACTAAAATAAAATAAACTTGCTTTAAAACCCTAAATCCTAAATCATCCCTAAACCCTAAACCTAAACTCCACTGGCTGCATCCCCAAATCCTAAATCCTGGGCCCCCACCCTACCACAGGCCCTCAACCTAAATTACTCACACAAATCCCTTCACTGGCAGCTTAACCTGACCACAAGCAGTCCACCCAATTAACACTTAACCACTGACCACTTAAAACCATAAACCCAGCAACACTAAACCCTAAACTCTAACCTGACAACACTATACTGACCCTAAAACCCTAAAACCCTCCACAAGATCATGCCATGACTGATATGGCCTTAAAGCTGAAACTAAAAAAATCTAAAACCTAACCTAAATAAAACCTAAAACTAAATTATATAAATAACTGGAAATAAAATAAAATAAAATAAAACCTAAACTAAAACTTAAACCTAAACCTAAAAATAAAATAAAATAAAATTTATAAAAAAATTTAAAATAAAATAAATAAAAACCTAAACTAAACTAAAAAATAAATTAAACCTAAGAATAAAAAACCTAAATAAAATAAAAACTAAATGTAAAAAAAAATAAAATAAACCTATAATAATATAAATGAGACTTAATAAAAACTAAACTAAAAAAATAAACCCAAAAATAAAATAATAAAACTAAAACCTAAACTAAAAATAAACTTAAACCTAAATAAAAAATAAATTAAACCTAAACCAAAATAAAATAAACTAAACTAAAATAAATAAAACCAACCTAACCCTAAAATAAACTAAACCTAAACTAAATAAAATAAAATAAACTAAAAATATACCTAAATCTTAACTAAAAATAAAACCTAAAAATAAAAATATAACATAAACCTAAAAAATAAAATGAAAATAAAACAACTAAAAAATAAGCGTAAACCCTAAACTAAATAAAATAAAATGAACTAAAATTAAAAAGCTAAACTAAAATAAATAAACCTAACGTAAATAAACTAAACTTAATAAAAAAAAATAAACCAAAATAAAAATAAAAAATAAAGTAAACTAAAATAAAAAAAAATAAACTAACTATATGAAATAAACCTAAACATACTAGTTTACTTAATTTAAAAGAAAAATAAATAAACCTAAAAGAAAATAAATTAAATATTAAATAAATACCTAAACCTTAAAAATAAACCTAAAAATAAAGAAAAAATAAAACCTAAACCCTAAACTAAAAGAGAAACCTAAAACTAAAATAAAAATGAAATAAACAAAATAAAATAAACCTAAACCAAAACTAAAAATACTAAACAAAAATAAATAAACCTAAACAAAATGCCTAAACCTAAACCTAAACTAAATAAAATAAAATAAACAAAATTAAAGATAAACCTAAACTAAGAAATAAAACCTAAAAATAAACCTAAAATAAAAACCTAAAACCTAAACCAAAAAATAAAATAAAAACCTAAACTTAAAAATAAAAATAAATAAAACCTAAACATAAAAAATAAAATGAAAATTAAACTCAACTTAAAAATAAACCTAAACATAAAAAATAAAGTAAAATAAAAGATTAAACTAAAATAAATAAACTAAACTAAATTTAAAAAAATTAACCTAAATAAAAAAATAAAATATTAAATAAACATCCTACTAAATACTTATTTTTTAAAAAAGCCTTAAATCCTAAATCATAAACCCTAAACCTACAACCCTAAACCTTCATCCCAAAACCCTAAACCCTAAACCCTACACCCTAGAAAACTCTAAATCCTAAACCTTAAAAGTATAAACCCTAAAACCTAAACCCTAATCCCTACTCCTAAACTCTAAACCCTAAACCCATACCTAAAGTAACTAAATAAATTAATAAATAAACCTAAACCCTAAAACCTAATAAACCTAAACCTAAACCTAAACCCTAAGAATGTGCAAAACCTTGATGGTAGGAACATCACCATCAATCGCCTAGAGATCTGGCGGAGGTGAAGCGGTGAAGTTATCGTGGTGGTGGGGATCTGAGGTGGTGGATATGGAGGCTGGATGGAGGCAGTGGGATCTGAGGTGCTGGTGGATATGCATGCTCATTTTTATCTATGTCATCACTTATGTCTTAAAAAACTTGGTGTGTTACTTGGTTGATGAAATTAAAAAGAAGAAATGTTGAATCTGAATTTGTTCTCTCTTAAAAATAAAATTAAAAAAATAAAAAAAGAATCAAAAACCCTAAACCCTAAACTAAAACCTAAACCCTAAACCTAAACCCTAAACCCAACCCTAAAAAAACCCAAACCCAAAAAAAAACCCAAACCCTAAACCCTAAACCCTAAACCCTAAACACTAAAAAAACCCTAAACCCTAAACCCTAAACCCTAAACCCTAATCCCTAAAACCCTAAACCCTAAACCCTAAACCCTAAACCTTAAAACCTAAACCTAAACAAAATAAAACTTAAAAATAAAAATTTAAAAGCCTAAACTTAAATAAATTAAAAAAAACAAAATAAAATAAAACATAAACTAAAACCTGAACCTAAACATAAGCCTAAAGCTAAAAAGAAAATAAAATAATAAATAAAAACTTAACTAAAAATAAATAAATAAAAATATAAACTAAAAAAATAAAAGACTTAAATAAAATAAAAACTAAACCTAAAATAAAAATAAAATAAACCTAACATAAAATAAAAACTAAATAGAAACCTAAACATAATAAATAAACCTAAAAATAAGTAAAAAATAAAACCTAAACCCTAAACAAAAAGAAAAAGCTAAACCTAAAATAAAAATAAAATAAACCTAAAACTAAACTAAATTAAAATAAATAAAACCTAAACCTAAACCTAAAATAAACTAAACCCAAACCTAAATCTAAACAAAATAAAATAAACTAAATTAAAATAAACCTAAAACATAACTAAAAAATAAAACCTAAAAATAAACCTAAAATAAAAACCTAAACCTAAAAAAATAAAATAAAAACCTAAACCTAAACCTAAAAATAAAAAATAAAACCTAATCCTAAATAACAAAATAAAATAAACCTAAATAAAAATAAAAAATAAAATAAACCAAAACAAATAAAAAATAAACTATGTAAACCTAAACCTATGAGTTTACTTAATTTAAAATAAATAAAAATTTAAAAAAATAAAAAAATAAAAAAATGCTAACCCTAAACCCTAATACTAACCCTAAACCCTAATCCTTAAACCCTGAACCTACAACCCTACTAAACCCTAATCCTTAATCCCTAAAGCTAAACCCTAAACCCAAAACCCAAAACCCCAAAGGCTACATCCCTAAACCCTAAACCCTAACCCCCAAACCCTAAACCCTAAACCCTAAATCTTAAAAACCTAAAAACCAAAAACCTAAACCTAAACTAAATAAAATTGAAAAATAAAACAAATTAAAAAACCTAAACCTAAATTATATAAAAAAATAAAATAAAATAAAACTTAAGTAAAACCTAACCTAAACCTAAAACTAAACTAAAAATAAAAAATAAAATAAAAAATAAAATAAAATAAATAAAAAATAAACTATTAAAAAATAAAATAAACCTAAAATATAAAAAACTAAATAAAATAAAAACTAACTGTAAAATAAAAATACAATAAACCTAATATAATATAAAATAATAACTAAATAAAAACCTAAACCTAAAAAATAAACCTAAAAATAAAACTTAAAAATAAATAAAAAATAAAACCTAAACCCTAAACTAAAAGAAAACCTAAACCTAAACTAAAATAAACTAAACTAAAATAAAAACCTAAACCTAAACCTAAACCTAAAATAAACTAAACCTAAACCATAAACTAAATAAAATAAATAAAATAAAATAAACTAAACCTAAACCTAAACTAAAAAAAATAAAACATAAAATAAACCTAAAATAAAACCTAAAACATAAACCTAAAAAAAAAAACCTCAACCTAAACCTAAAATAGAAATTAAAATGCAAACCTAAAAAAATATAATAAATTAAAAAATAAACATAAACCTAAACCTAAAAAAATAAAAAACTAAAATAAAAAACCTAAACAAAAATAAATAAACAAACCTAAAATAAATAAACTAAACTAAATAAAAAAAAAACCAAAATATAAATAAAAAATAAACTAAATAAACTAAATAAACCTAAACCTACTAGTTTACTTAATTTAAAAAAAAAACTTGAACACTAAACTCTAAGCACTAAACCCTAAACCCTAAACTTACAACCCTTAACCCTAAACCCTAAACCCTAAACCCAAAAACCTAAATAAAAAAAAAATACAAAAAAGAAATCCAAACCCTAAACCCTAAACCCTAAACTGTAAAACCTACAACCCTAAACCCTAAATCCTAAACCCTAAACCCAAAACCCTAAAAACCTAAAAACCTAAACCTAAACTAAATAAAGCCTAAAAATAAATTAAATAAAAAAACTTAAATCTAAATAAAATAAAATAAAATAAAATAAAATAAAATAAAATAAAAACTTAAACTAAAACCTAAACCTAAACATAAACCTAAACCTAAATCTAAAAATAAAATAAAATAAAAAATAAAAACTAAACTAAAATAAAATTAATAAAAACCTAAACTACACCAAAAAAATAAAATAAACCTAAAAATAAAAAACCTAAATAAAATAAAACCCAAATGTAAAATAAAAATAATATAAATCTAAAATAAAATAAAATAAAAACTAAATTAAAACTTAAACCTAAAAAATAAACCTAAAAATGAATACAAAAGAAAACCTAAACCTAAAATAAATAATATAAAATTAACCTAAACCTAAACTAAAATAAACTTTACTAAAATAAATAAAACCTAAACCTAAACATAAAATAAACTTAATCTAAACCTTAAACTAAATAAAATGAAATTAACTAAAAATAAACCTAAACCTACACTAAAAAATAAAACCTAAAAATAAGCCTAAAATAAAAACCTAAAACCTAAACCTAAAAAAAAAAATTAAAATTTAAACCAAAAACTAAAAATAGAAAATAAACCTAAACCTAAAAAATAAAATAAAAATAAAACTCAACTAAAAAATAAACCTAAAAAATAAACTAAAGTAAAAAACCTAAACTAAAATAAATAAACCTAAAATAAATAAACTAAACTAACTAAAAATAAAACATAAACCTAAATAAAATTAAAATATAAAATAAATTGAAATAAATGCAAATAAATTTTAAATAAAGTTAAACCTTCCAGTTTACTTAATTTAAAATAAAAACCCTAAATCCTAAACCTTAAACCCTAAAACTAACCCTAAACCCTAAACCAACAACCCAAAACCTACAACTCTAAACCCTAAACCATAAACCTTAAAACACTAAACCATAAACCCTAAACCCTAAACTCGAAAACATAGAACCCTAAACCTTAAACCCCTAACCAAAAACCCTAAACCCTAAACCCTAAACCCTAATAAAACCTTAAGAATGGGCAAGTGCCTTGAAGGTGAACATCACCCTCAACTAGGCTCCTAGATCTGTGGTGGAGGTGAAGGTGAGGCAAGACATCGCAGTGGTGGGGATCTGAGCTACTGTGGATATGGAGTTGGTGGTGAGCAAGGATGGTTATGGAGGTGAAGAGAGATGGAGGTTACAATGGTGGAAGAGATCAGGATATGATGCCAGATCCCGTTACTCGAGAGGTGGGAGTGGTTTTGATGAGAACTGGAGAACTGAAGAACGGTCGATCCGATATGTTGCTTATGGAACTGTGTCTTTATAGTACAGACGGTTCTACTAATCTAGGGCCATTGATTTATGCGTGCTCATTTTTTATCTAAACCAAACCCTAAATCTAAAAATAAAAAAAAAATCTAAACCTAAACCTAAAAATCAAAATAAACTACATAAAATAAATAAAACAAAAAACTATACTAAAATAATAAAATAAACCTAAGAATAAAATTCTAAATAAAATAAAACAAAATGTAATATAAAATAATATAAAATAAAAACTAAATAAAACCTAAACCTAAAAAAATAAACCTAAAAATAAAACCTAAAATAAATAAAAAATATAACCCAAACCCTAAACTAAAGAAAACTTAAACCTAAAATAAAAATAAAATAAACAAAATAAAATAAACCTAAACCCAAACTAAACTAAACTAAACTAAACTAAGATAAATTAAACCTAAACCTAAACCTAAAATAAACTAAACCTAAACCCTAAACTAAATAAAATAAAATAAATTATAAAGTAAAACCTAAAAATAAACCTAAAATAAAAACCTAAAACCTAAACCCTAAACCCTAAAAAGCTAAAAATGTAAACCTAAACAAAAGAAAACATAAACTAAAACCTAAACCTTAACCTAAACTAAAAGAAAATAAAATAAAAAAAATAAAAAAAAATAAAATAATATAATATAAATAAAATGTAAACTAACTAAAAAAAAAATAAAAAAAACATAAATAAAATAAAAATAAACCTAAGATAAAATAAAATAAACCAAAAAATAAAATAAAATAAAAATTAAATAAAAAACATAAACCTAAAAAATAAACCTAAAAAATAAATAAAAAAATAAAAAATGATACCCTAAACTAAAAAAAAACCTAAACCTAAAATAAAAATAAAATAAACCTAAACCTAAACTAAAATAAACTAAACTATAAAATAAAATAAAAATAAACTAAACTAAAAAATAAACTTAAATCCAAACCTAAAAAATAAACCAAAATAATTAAACTTTAACTAAATAAACTAAATGAAATAAAAATAAAAATAAACCTAAATAAAAAATAAAAAATAAAGTGAAAATAAAACTAAACTAAAACATAACCCTAAATTTAAACCTAATCCTAAAAAATAAATTAAACCAAACTAAATAAAAATAGAAATAAACCTAAATAAAATTAAAAAATAAAATAAATTAAAATTAATAAAAAAATAAAGTAAATAAACCTTAACCTCTTTAATAATTTTAAAAAAAAATTTATAAAAAACTAAACCCTAAACCCTAAACTTAAACAAGAAACCCAAAAAAACCTAAACCTAAACCCTAAACCCTAAACCTCCCCTAAACCCTAAAATCCTAAACCTCAAACCCTAAACCCTAAACCCTAAACCCTAAACCCTAAACCCTAAACCCTAAAACCTACAACCCTAAACCTTAAACACTAAACCCCAAACCCTAAGCCCTAAACCCTAAAAACCTAAAAACCTAAACCTAAACTAAATAAAACCAATAAATAAAATAAATAAAAAACCTAAACCTAAATATAATAAAATAATATAATAAAATAAAACCCTAAACTACAACCTAATCCTAAACCTAAAAATGAAAAAAAATAAAAATAAAAACTAAACTAAAATAAATAGAAAACTAAACTAAACAAAAAAATAAAATAAACCTAAAATAAAACTAAATAAAATTAAAAAACATAAAATAAAATAAAATAAACCTAAAATAAAATAAAGTAAAACTAAATAAAATTTAAACCTAAAAAAATAAACCAAAAATAAATAAAAATCAAACCTAAATACTAAACTAAAAACCTAAACTTAAAATAAACAAAAAAACAAAATAAACATAAACCTAAACTAAAATTAACTAAACTAAAATAAATAAAACCTAAACCTAAACTTAAAATAAACTAAACTTAAACCTAAACTAAATATAAAATAAACTAAAAATAAACCTAAACCTAAACTAAAAAACAAAACCAAAAAATAAATTGAAAATAAAAACCTAAAACCTAAACCTAAAAAAATAAAATAAAAACATAAACCTAAACCTAAAAAGAAAAAATAAAACCTAAACTTAAAAATAAAATAAAACTAAAACTAAACTAAAAAATAAACATAAAAAATAAATTAAAATAAAAAACTTAAACTAAAATAAATAAACTTAAAATAAATAAACTACTAAATAAAAATAAAAAATAACTAAATAAAAAATAAAATAAAATAACTATAATTAATAAAAAATAAATTAAATGAACCTAAACTTTGTTTACTTAATTTTTTTTTTTAAAACTAACAACCCTCCCCTAAACCCTAAACCCTAAACCCAAAAAACTAACCCTAAACCTTAAACACTAAACCTACAACCCTAAACCCCAAACCTTAAACCCTAAACCCCTAAACTGTAAACCCTAAACACTAACCATAAATCCTAAACCCTAAACCCTAAACACTAAACCCTAAAACCCTAAACCCTAAACCTTAAACCCTAAACCCTAAAACACTAAAAACCTAAAAACCTAAAAACCTAAACATAAACTAAATATAACCTAAAAATAAAATAAATAGAAAACCTAAATCTAAATAAAATAAATTAAAAACCCAAACCAAAAAATATAACCTAAAAATAAAATAAAATAAAAAATAAAAATAGATAAAAATAAAATAAATAAAAACCTAAACTAAACAAAAAATAAAATAAACCTAAGAATAAAACCTAAATAAAATAAAAACTAAACATAAAAAAAAAATAAATAAATCAAAAATAAAATAAAATAAAAACTAAATAAAAACTTAAACCTAAAAAAGAAACCTAAAAATAAAACATAAAAATTAATAAAAAAATAAGTCATAAACCTTAAACTTTAAAAAAAACTAAACCGAAACCTAAACTAAAATAAATAAAACCTATACCTAAACCTAAATTTAAAAAAAAATTCCTAAAAGCCTAAATCTTAACTAAATAAAACCAAAAATAAAATAAATTAAAAGCCTTAAACCTAAATATAATAAAATAAAATAAAATAAAACATAAACTAAAATAATCCTAAACCTAAAATTAAAATATAAAATAAAAAACTAAAATAAAATTAAATAAATAAACAAAAACCTGCGTTAAACTAAAAGAATAAAATAAACATCAAAATAAAAAAAACTAAATAAAATAAAAACTAAACATAAAATAAAATTAAAATAAACCTAAAATAAAATAAAATAAAACTAAATAAAAACCTATAAAAAAAATAAACCTAAAAATAAATAAAAAATAAAACCTAAACACTAAACTAAAAAAAACCTAAACCTAAAATAAAATTAACAAAATAAACTAAACTAAAATAAATAAAACCTAAACCTAAAATAAACTAAACTTAAAACTTAAACAAAATAAAATAAATTAAGCTAAAAATAAACCAAAACCAAAACTAATAAATAACTCCTAAAAATAAATCTAAAATAAAAACATAAAACCTAAACCTAAAAAAATTTAATAAAAATCGAAACCCAAAATTTAAAATTAAAAATTAAAATAAAACTCAACTTAAAAATAAACCTAAACCTAAAATATGAACTAAAATAAAAAAACTAAACTAAAATAAATAAACTAAACTAAATAAAAATAAAAAATAATATAAACTAAAATAAATAAAAAAATAAACTACATAAACCTAAAGCACTGGATTACTTAATTTTAAAAAATATCTTAAACCCTAAATTAATCAAAAACCCTAAACACTAAACCCTAAACTCTAGACCCTAAAACCTGAACTCTAAACCCTAAACCCTAAACTAACCCAAAACCCTAAACCCTAAACCCTAAACCCTAAATCCTAAACCATAAACCCTAAACCCTAATCCTTAAACCTCAAACCCTAAAATAAACCCTAAACCCTAAATCCAAAACCTACAACCCTAAACCCTAAAAAACCTAAAACCTTAAAACCTACAACCCTAAACCTATAACCCTAAACCCTAAACCCTAAACCCTAAACCATAAACCTTAAACCCTAAAATATAAAAACCTAAACCTAAACTAAATAAAACATAAAATAAAATTAATTAAAAAACCTAAACCTAAATAAAATAAATAAATTAAAATAAATTAAAACTTGAACTAAAACCTAAACCTAAACCTAAACTTAAAAAATATTATTAAATAAAAAATGAAAACTAAACTAAAATAAAATAAATAAAAACCTAAACTTAACTAAAAATAAAATAAACCTAAGAATAAAAAACCTAAATAAAATAAAAACTAAATGTTAAATAAAAAAAATAAACCTAAAATAAAAGAAAAACTAAAAAAAAACCTAAACCTAAAAAACAAACCTAAAAATAAATAAATAACAAAACTTAAACCCTAAACTAAAAAAAAACTAAACCTAAAATAAAATAAACCTATACTAAAATAAACTAAACTAAAATAATTTAAACCTAAACCTAAACCCTAAACTAAATAAAATAAAATAAACTAAAAATAAACCTAAACCTAAACTAAAAAATAAAACCTAAAAACTTAAAACCTAAAATAAAAACTTAAAACCTAAAATAAAAACTTAAAACCTAAACCTAAAAAGATATAAATAAAATGTAAACCTAAACCTATAAATAAAAATAAAACCTAAACCAAAAAAAAAATAAAATAAAAATAAAACTAAACTAAATTATAAATATAAGTAAAACCTAAACCTAAAAATGAACTAAAATAATAAACCAAACTAAAAAAAATAAACCTAAAATAAATAAACTAAACAAAATTAAAATAAAAAATAAACCTAAATAAACATAAAAAATAAAATAAACTAAAATACATAATAAATGAACTATATAAACCTAAACCTACCAGTTTACATAATAGTTTTTTTAAAAAACTCGGAACATTAAACCCTAAATCCTAAACCCTAAACCCTAAACCCTAAATCCTAAACCCTAAACCCTAAACTGTAAACCCTAAAACTAACCCAAAACCATAAACCATAAACCAACAAACCCTAAACCCTAAACCCTAAACCTTAAAACCCAAAATAAACTAAAAAAACTAAACCCTAAAACTAAAAAACCTAAACCTTAAATGCTAAATTAACTAAAACTTAAACTAAACCCTAAAAAACCTAAACCCTAAAGACTAAACCCTAAACCCTAAACTAACCTTAAACCCTAAGCTAACAGTAAAACCTAAACCCCAAAAACTAACTAAACCTAAACTAAACCTCTAACCCTAAACCTAAACTAAACCTTAAACCCTAAAAACCCTAAACCCTAAACCTAAAAATAAACCTAAATAAACCCTCAAATAAAACCTAAAACCAAACTAAACTAAATAAAGTCTAAATAAATTAAATAAAAAAAAACCCAAACCTAAATAAAATAAAATAAAATAAAACCTAAACTTAAAAAATAAAATAAAATAAAATAAATTAAAATAAATAAAAACCTAAACTTAACAATAAAATAAAATAAACCTAAAAATAAAAAACCTAAATAAAATATAAACTAAACTTAAAATAAAAATAAAATAAACTTAAAATAAAATAAAATAAAATCTAAATAAAACCTAATCCCAAACTAAAATAAATAAAACATAAAACTAAAAATAAAATAAACTAAACCTAAACCTAAATCCAAAATTAAATAAAATAATCTAAAAATAAACCTTAACCTAACTAAAAATTAATACCTAAAAATAAACCTAAAATAAAAATCTAAAACCTAAAGTTAAAAAAATAAAATAAAAACATAAACCTAAACCTAAAATTAAAAAATAAATCTTAAACCTAAAATATAAAATAAAGATAAAATTAAACTAAAAAATAAACCTAAACCTAAACGTAAACCTAAAAAATAAACTAAAATATATAAACTTAAAATAAATAAACTAAACTAAATAAAAATAAAAATAAGCCTAAATAAAAATAAAAAATAAAATAAACTAAATTAAATAAAAAATTAACTAAATAAACAATAACCTACTAGTTAACTTAATTTAAAAATATTAAAAAATTTAAAAAAACCTAAACCCTAACCCTACAACCCTAAACCCTAAACCCTAAACGCTAAAACCCTAACCCAAAACACTAAACCCTAAACTCTAAACCCTAAAACCCTAAACCCCAAATACTAAACCCTAAACCCTAAATTAAACCCTAAACTTAAACCCTAAAACCTAAACCCTAAACCCAAACCCTAAACCCCAAACACTAAACCCTTAACCCTAAACCCTGAAAACCTAAAAACCCTAAATCTAAACTTAATAAAATAAAAAAATAAAATAAATAAATAAACCTAAACATAATTAAAATAAATAAATAAATCTAAATATAAATAAAATAATAAATAACATAAAATAAAAACTAATTAAAAAAATAAAATACTAAAAATAAAGCTAAACCTAAAATAAAAAATAAAATAAACCTAAAATAAATAAAATAAAAAGTAAATAAAACCCTAAACCAAAAAATAAACCTAAAATAAACCTAAAATTAAATAAAATTAAACCTAAACCCTAAACTAAAAACCTTAAACCTATAAAATCAAAATAAAGTAAACCTAAACCTAAACTAAAATAAGTAAAACCTAAACCCTAAACTAAATAAAAACTAAACCTATAATGAAAATAAAATAAACCTAAGAAACTAAAATAAGTAAAACCTAAACCTAAGCTTAAAATAAATTAAACCTAAACCCTAAATAAAATAAAATAAAATAAAAAATAAACTTAAACCTAAACTAAAAAAATAAAACCAAAAAAATAAACAAAAATCAAACCGCTGGTTCGGTTACGTGTTGCTAAAATAGAACACAAGTATAAAAAATAAAATAAAATAAGACAAACTAAATTAAAAAAGAAACAAACCCTAAATCTAAAAGAAAATAAATAAAATATAATACCTAAAAATAAAATAATTAAACCTAAAATAAATTAATTAAAATAATCAAAAATAAAAATTAACTTAAATAAATATAAAAAGAAAATAAACTAAAATAAATTAAAAATAAACTAAATAAACCTAAACTTACTAGTTTATTTAATTTAAAAAAATAAAAAAAATAATATAAATAATATTAATTAAAAAAAACACCTATAACCTAATCCTACTAAACCTTAAAACCTTAAACCCTAAACCCTAAACCTTAAACCATAAATCCAAAACCCTAAACCCTAAACCCTAAATCTAAAACCCTAAAACCTACAACCCTAAACCCTAAACCCTAAACCTTAAACACTTAAAATAAACTAAACCTAAACTTTAAACTAAATAAAATAAAAAAAAACTAAAATAAACCTAAACCTAAACTAAAAATAAAACTTAAAATATAAACCTAAAATAAACCTAAAACTTAAAAAAAAATAAAACCTAAATCACTAAAATAATAAATAAACTTGAACCTAAAATAAAATAAAAATAAACTAAACAAAAAAATAAACATAAACTAATCCTAAAAAAATAAACTAAAATAAAAAAACTAAAATAAATAAACTAAATAAATAAACTAAGTAAATAAATAAAACTAAATCAACTACTGGTTTGCTTAATAAACTCTAAACCAAAACCTAAACCCTAAACCAAATAATAAAATACTCTAAACCTACTAAACTACTAAACTTAAACCCTAAACTAAACCACAAACCTAAACTAAACCCTAAACTAACTAAAACTAAATCTTCTCTAAACCCCTTATCCTTAACTAAACCTTAAATCTAACCTACCAACTAAACTACACTAAACTAAACCCTAAACTAAACTAAAAATAACTTAAACCCTAAACTACCCTAAACCCTAAAAATTCTATAAAGCCTAAACTATACTATAAACTAACCCAAATCCCTAAAGCCTTAAACTAAAATAAATAAAAAATAAAATAAAACTAATCCTAAATTAAAATAAATAAAACCTAAACCTAAACTTAATAAACTAAACCTAAACCTAAATGTAAAAACCATAAATTAAATAAAATAAATAAAAGTAAACCTAAATAAACTAAAAAATAATACCTAAATAAAAATGAACTTAAACCTAAAAAAATAAAATAAAACCTAAACTAAACCTAAAATTAAAAAAAATAAGACCTAAATAAAATAAAAAAAAAATAAAACTAAACTAAAATGTAAACCTAAACTTAAACCTAAACCTAAAAAATAAACTAAATAAATAAACCTAAAGTAAATAAACTAAATAAAAAATAAAAATAAACTAAATAAAAAATAAAATAAAATAAACTAAAATAAATAAAAATAAACTAAATAAATAAAACCTATTATACAAAATTTAAAAAAAATAAAATAAATTTAAAAGAAAATAATACCTAAACCTAAACATACAATAAACCCATAAAATAACCCAACCCTAAAAAAATCTAAACTCTAAACCTAAACCATAATAAATAACCTACCATAAACCCTAAACTCTAAAACCTAAAACCTCCCTCTAAACCCTAAATAACCATAAACTAAACCTAAAAAAAAAATTGAAAAATAAATAAACCTAAAAAAATTAAAATAAAATAAATAAACTTAAATAAAATATAATAAAATAAAATAATAAAAAAACCTAAACTAAACCTAAACTAAACCTAAAAAAATAAAATAAAATTAAAACTAAACTAAAATAAAAGATATAAAAGAAACTAAAACTAAAAATAAAAAAATAAAAAACTAAACCTAAAATAAATAAAATAAACCTAAAAAACTAAATAAACCCTAAACTAAAATAAACCTAAAATAAAACCAAAATTAAATAAAAGATAAAACTAAACTAAAATCTAAACCTAAAATAAAATAAACCTAAACCTAAACCTAAACTAAAATAAATAAAACCTAACCCTAAACTTAAAATAAACTAAACCTTAACCTATCCCTAAACCCTAAATAAATTAAAATAAACTGAAAATAAACCTAAACCAAACACTAAACCCTCCTTCCTCTCGGCTGCGCTCCCTCTCTGGCGATTTTGTGTTCCCGTGCAATTCTCTACGGTTTGGCCGCATTTTGGGCCACCCCCGATCATAATCACTATTTTATTGCTTGTTTGTGCTTCCTCTGGTTGCTTATGTGATTCTCACTGGATCGTTCAATGGCGGAGTCATCGCTCTCCACACAACCGAACTCGTCGCTTCTGGATGCGCTGGCTATAACCTCCGACCCTAAAGGTATTTTGGACTTGATTGCATCCGTTAATGCGCCTGCTGTCAAGTCCTTTAAGGATGCTCTTTCTGGTAAGATCCCTTGCTCTAATGCCTCGGTTAACTTAATTTCAACATCTTTCCATGGATTGTTGGGCATGTGTGTTGTTCGGATGTGGAGAAATTAGCTAAGCCTTTTGAGTTCTCTTTGGTTGGTAAATTCTCTTTATGGCACCATACTCTAGATAATATCCGATCTTTCTTCCATAGCTTAAAGTTTTCAGGAGTCTTCACTATTGGCCTGATTGATCCTCGACATAACCTCATTTAGTTATCAAATGATTTAGATTATTCTTGAGTCTTTGCTCGTCGCTCTTATTTTGTGTATAATTGTCAAATGTAGCTCTTGAAATGGTTACCCCTTTTTGATGTCAAAGAGGAATCCCCTATTGTTCCTTTATGGCTTGCTTTTCCCAACATGAGAATTCACTATATTACTCACCAATTTTGTTTCGGTTGGGGCTCTATTTGGTAGACCCTTCAAATTGATCAAAACCTAGATCTAGATCTGATCATTACTTGCATCTTGGTTGAGATTGACATTAAAATACCCCAAAAAAAGTTTGGATTGGTTGAAAAAATTGGATATAACCGAAAGTAGAATTTGAAAATTTCCTTATCTTTTGCACTCCTTGTAAGATCCATGGTCATGATCATTCGAATGCTTTGTGTTACACCTAACCTTAAAAACAATATATCACACCTCTCTTGGGCGGGAAAACCAATAAAGCTTATGTGCCTAAAGCTACTCATAATGGAATTCATCCTCCTACTACCCCTTTATTTTATTGATTTGTCTGAAAAAAACTTAGCTTGGTATAAATACTACTATTGAGGTGTGTAAACTAATGATAACTTACCTAGCACTACTCTACTTGTAATAATTTGGCTTCTGATAATCCTTTGCTTCATTTGAATCTTAATGATAATTTAAATGAGAATCTTATATTGGATCAAAATAATGTTGATCCTTTGGTGTCAGACCAAAATCTGAATATGCATCATGGCAATGAAAATGATATTTGTACTATTAATGGTGATTCTATTTCTCTATAGAGTGATACTCAGGCAATCCAAATTTCTCATTCTAACTCTGATACTGAAGAAGGAGAAATCACCACTACTAAAACATTGAGATACTCTATTATGGATACCAAAACCAATCCCTTGATACTTTGGATACTTTGATAGACCCTTCCAAACTATTATTAAAAAAAATCTTATAAAGCCAAAATGACTAATAATAACTTCACTAGAACCACACGTTCTTCTCTAACACCTCACAAATAATTATGTCCTCTCTTCCTTTTTCCATTTTCTTTTTTACCTTTTCTTTTTTGGATTTTTTATTATGATTGATTTTCTTATTTGGAATATCTGGGGTTGTGGGACTCTCCCTCCTGTGTTAGAGCCTCTATCACGCTCATAACATCAAATTTCTTATTATTATTGAGCCTTTCATTAACTCTTTCAAGATTTCCCATGTTGCTAGATCGCTTGGATTTCAAAATTTCTTCTTCAATCTTAATAATAAAATTTTGTGTTTTTGGAATAATTCCATCACCATTTCCATCATTGATGATCTTGATCAATTGGTTAATGTCAAAATCTCATTAGGTGAGTTTTTGGCTTTGGTTCCTTTATCTATGCTTCTTGTAATAGAGCCGGTAGGAACATCCTTTGGAATCACTTAAGAACCTTTGCCTCCTCGGTTAACCTTCCCTAGTTGGTTGGGGGTGATTTCAACACTATCATTGCAACTTTGGAAAGGAGGGAAGGATGTTCTCCTAACCTCCATTCCATAGAAGACTTTTCTAATATGATCCTAGATTGCAATCGATTGACATTGGTTTTGGGGTCTAATTACACATAACTTAAATCTAGACTTTGGCATCTTGGCAGGACCCTCTTTAATTCTCTTTGGATCAATCAATGGCCTCTTACTTGTTGAGCATTTGAGCAAAACTTTGTCGATCATGCTCCTCTTTTGATCTCTATCAAAAAAATTCCCCTTAACTTCTCCCTCACCTTTTAGATTCCAAAATATGTGGACCCAACATGGTGATTTCACTAATGTTGTTTTCACTAATTGGATGGCTCCTGTTCACCCAGATAATTCCATTTAAGGCATGATTTGGCTTTGGCTTAAGCTCAAGAGGCTTAAACAAAACCTCAATTGGTGGAACAAGCATATTTTTAAAAATCTTTTTACCAATCTTAAAGCTATGGAACAAGTGGTTTGTTCTCTTGAAGAAATTTGTCTTAACTAATCCCAGTAAGCTTGATGAGTTGAGCATTGCCAAAGATAGCTTGATTAATTACCAAAATATGGAGGAAACCTATTGGCGTCAAAAGGCGCTAGCAAACATATTCGATGGTGATGGCCTAGGTATTTCCATGCTATTTTATAAGCGGAAAGCTTTAAACTCGATTAAGAAAATTAAGAACTCTAATGATGGTGGATAATAATGATTAAGGAATCTATCATACATCACTTTCAAAATTTATTAAATTCTAATCCTTTGTTAGATACGCTCTCCAACACCCATCTAATCTCTTCTATGATTAGCAATGAGGATAACCATTTACTAACTATGCATCCCTCAAAAGCAGAGATTAGTAGTACTCTCAATAGCATGAACACTGATTTTGTTGCTGGCCCTGATGGTTTTATGACTCATTTCTTTCAGCATTGTTGGCCTTTTATTAAATTTGATCTTGTTGATGCTGTTATTGATTTCTTTGATGGCAGCTCTATTCCCAGATATTTTTCAAGTACTTCTATTGTCCTTATTCCCAAAACCAACAATCCTAAATCATTTTAGACCTATTAGTCTTTGTACCTTTTTCCAAAAATTCATTTCTAAATTAATAATAATAGGATTAGCCCACCTAAAATCATCTCCCTAACCAAAGCGGCTTGTTAAAATAGAGCCATATATCGATAATATTCTTCTCACTCAAGAGCTAGTTCATGACATTGATGTTTCTTCCAGGAGGCAATATTCTCTTCAAATTGGACATCTCTAAAGCCTTTGACAACCTCTCGTATTTCCTCTTTCAAATCTTACATTTATTTGGTTTCTCGATAATTTTATCCGCTTATAAAAGTTGTATCACTAACGTCTTATTTTTTTATTATCATAAATGGTGAGTCCCTTGTTTCTTTACTTGAGTCATGGTTTTGCGTCAAGGTGACCCTCCTTCTCTTTATATCATTCTTGTGAATATCTTTGAGGAGATCTTTTCATTAAAACCTAACATGGTTTTAAAACTCATGGTGGTTTCCTTGTTTCTCATCTTAGCTTGATGATTTTATAATCTTCTACAATGCCTCTCTTTAACATGTTAAAACTATTAAGAACTTTAAATGATTTTGGTAAAGTTAGTGGTCTCTTCCTTAATGAAAGAAAATGCTATTTTATTCCCTCTAAGATTCCTACCAATAGACTTAAATCAAATCTCCGTAATTACTAATTTTAAGCAAAATCAACTTCCCATTAATTATCTCTGCTTCGCTTAAAGGAAAAGATCTCATCTTTTGATGACCTTATTCAAAAAATTTCTAATAAAATTTCGTTTGGGAATTTCATTTACTCTCTTTGGTGGTAGCTAACCTTGATTAAGAGCACTCTTAATTCCATGCCTTTATATCTCATCCAAACCATTATGTCGACCATTTCTATCATCAATGAATTGAGCGCCTCCCTAAACAAATTTTCTGGGCTCCAATACCTCTTCTAAAAAAATGCACTGACCTCTTGGTTTAAAAGTTGTGGCACTTTTGAAGGTGGTCTTGGTTGTAAATCCATAAAAGAAGTTATCAATGCCTTTTCCTATAAACTCGGTGGAATTTTAGAGTAATCATAGTCTTTGGGCTAATTTCATGACTGCTAAATATTGCCGGGTAAGCACCCCTCATTTGTCCCTTTAAATGGTGATTCTCAAAAGACTTTGTTCTCAAAAAATGTAACCCTTAATTTTTTTGGGGCATTAACTCGCTTCTTTCTTTTGGCAAGATAACTGGAGTGGATGTGGATCCATTGATGACTTACTCTCCACCCATTCCATTGCCGCTATTAGAGTAAACTCTTTCTGGCATAACAATAAGTGGAAAAATAGTAAGCTTCCTGATTTTATCCCTTTTACTTTCTTGAATATGGTTACTACTATTCCTATCACTCCACAATCAAGACCGATTCTCTTTAAGCTCTCACATAATGGTGATTTCAACCTCAAAATGTGTGGCTCCACATTAAAGATACTCATGATTCCTCCTATGTGTTCTCCAAACTTTGGAATAATATCCCTACTTCTTATTCTGTCTTACTTGGCATATTCTAAAAAATTTTATCCTGATTCCTTGTTTTGGGGTAAAGGGTTCCATTTACCCTCTAAATGTCAATGATGTTTCCATATTGAGAATGTTAATCATGTTTTTGTTAATGGGGCCATTGCTTCTAAACTTTGGATTTGGTATGATGATCTTCTTAACACTATCAATTTCAATGGCTCTCTTACTTTATATCAAATTCTTGAAGTCTATTTTGATAATACTAATAAAGGTCACATTAAAGTCATCATGCTATCACTCTTATCCGTTCATATGGATGGACCGTAATGATGCAAAACATCGTGGGATCCCTATGAACCACGTGAGGATTATTACTAGAACTAAAACAAAATTTGTGACTTATTTAAAGCCAATCTCATTCATTACATAATTCAAAGGTCGTAAATTTGTGGCCAATAAAGGCTTTAACCTACCAACCTATCGAAAATGACAAGATTGTTATTGGAAAACCTCTTGACCATATTATTAAAATTAATACGATGGCTCGCCTCTCATAATGGCTCGGTTGTGGTGGCATTTTAGAACTCAAGGGTATAGTACTATGTGCTTTTGCTTATCCCCTTATTTCTGATCGTCCCATTTTGAGCTTATGGCGCTTCACAAAGCTCTTGAGATTTGCCTCCAAAATGGTCAATATTTTGGATTGAGGTGGATGCTCTTCTCCGATTGATCTTTTGACTTCCACTAAGATGAGCGACCGAATTGTACTACCTCCTCAAACAAACTAGATCTCTCTTCTTTCCCAATTGAATTTTAACATCACTCATGTCATGGAAGGAAATGCTTGCCGACTACCTTGCCAATCTGGGTGCTAGATCCGATGGTATCATCTTCTTTGATCAACTCACCTTACCCAAAACACTTGCGGCTTGTTAACTTGGACAATTGGTTTCCTTATCTCAACTTAATCTAACCTTTTGATGTATACGTCCATTCATCTTTTATCGTATGCCTCTTTATTTTATGGCTTTCTGTTCCTTTTTGTGTCTTTTGTGGATGCTTCACACGGATATTACTTACTGTCTTGATTTATGTGTCATGATTTGGTGTTTTAATAGCTTCTCCTTTATTTGGAGGCTCTCTTCTTTTAGCATTTATAATGATAAAGGTCTTGAGCTATGTGCATACTAATACTGCATTGAATTTTGTTGAGCTATGTGTACCGCTATTGGTTTTATAACTCCAATCCTATTTGGGATTTTAATATCAATGCTACCTTCATTCCAAATCCTAGGGATGTTAATCATTGCTGGATGGAGATATTTATTTTGATGGGTTTAGCTACTGCCATTAATTTTTGCAACCTACTATTTCTCAAAGATATTACTGCTTGGAGCATCTTAGTTACCTATGTTGTTTCTATGCATTATATTAGTGTTCACTATGCTGGTTGTAATATTTATTTTGATGATTTTTAGGTTGTTGGATTTTACTGATAATTTGGCTTTTGACATGCTCTCTCCTATTAAATCTCGCTTGATATTCTCTTTGACTCTAGCTTTGAGTCGTTTTCCTTTATTTTGAGTTATCTTTTATTTTATATTTTTGCATGAAGAGATTTTTTGGCCTTTTGCTGATATTTATCTTCTTGGTCGTTGTCTATTGAATGGACCCCATTCAGATGATGTCTTTGGAATCCATTTTCTGATTTAGGTCCCTTTGGGGATCTTTGCTTTCTTTTCTTCCACCGCCATGGTTATTTTTTATAGTTTTCTTAGTGTTCGACCTCCTTACCCCTTTGCGACTTATTAATGTGAAGAACTTAGATATTTCTTCTTGGTTATCTTTTATGCTTCTTTCACTTTGGTGGAATCTATTCTGTTGTTTCTTTCTGACTGCTTATTTTTTTGACGGATGGAGTTTCCGATTGTTTTGTATTTTATTCAACAGATCCTTTTTGTGCAGGATGTTTTTGAGATTGGTGCCTTGGTCAATCTCTTTTACTGCTCATGTCTGAAGATAATTTGTTTTTTGCTGGTTGTCTTCTCTTGCTCCCTACAGGAATGGGATTTCATGTTGGCCTCTCTTTTGGTTTTACTGTTTACCCTCTCTTATATTGCCGCTAGACTATATTTTTTGATCTGGAAAGGTCTTGTTATTCCTTTCAATGCTAGTCATTGGTTTTTTTGGGACTTTCCAAATTTGTCTCTTTGTGATTTATGGTTGTTTTTTATTCTCGATTTTCCAAATGTTTGTGTATTAGCTAGGGCTATTTTTGATCACACATGTGTTGTCGCTACATCCCGGTTCTGTTTCCATAGTCAATTCTCTCTTTTATTATGGGATCCATTTTATGCACTCTACCTTATTGGCTTTTCCTATGGTCAACTTGTTGATACCTCCTTTCTTAGTTGTCTCGATATGGACCCTTGAGGCTATCAATCTTGTTGTTTCTTGGATTTGTTTCCCATGCTCGGTTTGGAGTTACTTAATGGTTTTCATTACTCGAGGTGGTACTACTGTTACTGGTGGAATTACTTGAACTAATTCATTCTCTATTTTATATCATTTTTCTTAAAGATTGATTTTCTTAATGGGTGTAAAACTGAATAATGTCTCCATTGTTGGTTTTGAATTTGATTTTGCCCAGAAGTTTTTTTTTCTTTTCTCTTTTCTTGCTAACATCCGGGATGTGTTGGTCTTCCCTGTCATTTTTCCTCTATATGCTATAATGGAACATGCAAATCTTGAAGATCATTCTTCTATTCTACTTGAACTTAATCAATGGTTTATCTATATGCATAATTGTTATTGGCCAACCTGTTATTTTATTATCCTTTGAATTGATTAATGTGACTAAGCACCGCACTTGCTGCATCAAATGTCTCTTCTGCATTGGCTTGTGTGGGGAGTCATACCTATCCCTCCCTATACTTTCTACTTATTCCTACTATTTTTGAATCAGATTGGTGGGGTTTTGCGAATTTTCTTTCTCTTTCAACTTAATTACTTGTCGGTAGATTGGAGCATCAAATGGTTGCAACCTTCCTTATTATTGTTACTTTGTTGTTTGTGAAATCCATGTCCACTTTAATATCTCTTTGAATGATTATTTTACCATTGTTGGTTTTGGTCTTGAGTACCTTGTTCAAGTGCTCTTAGTTTTCTTTTATCTTATTTTGTCGCTAATATATGCTATGATCTTTGCTGTTATTATTTCCCTCTGGCTATGATGAGAACATGCAGATCATGAGTACTCTTTGCTTACATCTTAATCACTATTTTATATTTTATGATAGTTGGTTATTGCTCACCTATGGTTATTACTATTTCTTGACAGATATGTTCGCTACTAAGCAACTCATAACTTTTTCTCTCGATTATCTTACTAGAATGCTTTGTGGTGGGAGCTGCTTCTACCTAATTTTACTATCTACTATTTTCTTTCAATGATTTGTGAACTGTCAATTTTTTCTTGACTTTTCTGCCAGCTTACTTAATTCTGGCAATGTGGTGTTGAATATTGTTGTTTGTAGCCATGCTTTTACTCTAAACCATTTTAATTTTCCGCTTTATCTTTTTGAGTTTAGCACTATGCAGAATCTTATTCATATTCAAATTTTATCATGCTCTATTCAATGGGTTTTATGAGCTTCAATGTCAATATGATGAACTAGAATTCATTGACATGGTGTCTTTTATTTCTAAGATGGGAACTCTTCTCATTTTGCTTGATGATTTCTATTTGTTTCTATATGGTTTAATGATATGTTGGCTTCAGAGTATTATCTTTATTTCTCCTTTTGATGTAACCCTTCAAGTGGATGCTCATATTGCTTCCTAACTGACTGAGCTGAGCCTTCTATCACAACTCATTACTATCATTCTCAGATTATGCTTCTATCATTTTGTCATATTACCTTAACGCTTCTAACTTCTGCTTACATTCTTGGGTGCTTCCCTCTTGTCCTCTTGTAGGTTTGCTCTAGAGTGTCATGCATTCTCTTATCTTGCAGAGCATTGGCCCTAATCTTCCATTGTCTTATTATGTTAATCAATTTGTATCTATTAATTGCTTTATTGTTTTCTTTTACCTTTAAATTGGATTTACTTAGTCGATTGTAGCTCTGAGTAGATGGAGTTTATCCCTTTAAGGACCTTGTAACCCTCTTTTTGTGGCAATAAAATTCCCCTACATGGGGTTCCACAAAAAAAAAAAAAACTAAAAATAAACCTAAGCCTAAACTAAAAAGTAAAACCTAAAAATAAACCTAAAATAAAAACCTAAACCTAAACCTAAACCTAAAAATATAAAATAAAACCTAAACCTAAAAAATAAAATAAAAATAAAATAAAACCAAAAAAGTAAACTTAAAGATAATCTTAAACCTAAAATTAAAATTAAAATAAAAAACCTAAACTAAAATAAATAAACCTAAAATAGATAAACTAAACTAAATAAAAAATAAAAATAAACCTAAATAAAAATAATAAAATAAATACAAATAAATGAAAAATATAATAAATAACCTAAAATAAACCTAATTTACTTATTAAAAAAAATTTAAAAAAACCTAAAAAAACCTAAAACTAATAAACTAAACCTAAACCTAAACCCTAAAACTAACCTACAACCCTAAACCTTAAACCCTAAATCCTAATCCCTAAACCCTAAACCTTAACCCAAAACCCTAAACTAAACCTAAACTCTAAACCCTAAACCAAACCTAAACCCTAAACCCTAAACCTAAACCCTAAACCCTAAACCTAAACTAAATAAAACCTAAAATAAAATAAATGAAAACCTAAACCAAATAAAATAAAATAAAAAACCTAAACTAAAACCTAAACCTAAACCTAAATAAAATAAAAATAAAAAATAAAACTAAGCTAAAATAAAATAAATTAAAACCTAAACTAAATTAAAATAAAATAAACCTAAAAATAAAAACTTAAATTAACTAAAATAAAATAAAAAACAAAATAAAACCTAAACTAAAAAATAAACCTAAACCCTAAACTCAAAAAAACCTAAAATAAACAATATAAAATAAACCTAAACCTAAACTAAAATAAACAAACCTATACCTAAACCTAAAATAAACTAAACCTAAACCATAAACTAAATAAAATAAAATAAACTAAAATAAACCTAAACCTAAACTAAAAAAGTAAAACCTAAAAAATAAATAAAATAATAACCTAAACCTAAACCTCAAAAAAATTAAACCTAAACCTAAAATAACAAATAAAACCTAAAAAATAAAATAAAAATAAAACTAAACTAAAAATAAACATAAACCTAAACCTAAATCTAAAAAATAAACTAAAATAAAAAACCTAAACTAAAATAATTAACCTAAAATAAATAAACTAATATAAATAAAAAAATAAACCTAAATAAAAATAAAAAATAAATCAAATAAAATAAATAAAAAATAAACTAAATAAACCTAAACCTATCAGTTTACTTAATTTTTTTAAAAAAAACCTAAACCCTAAACCCTAAACCTAAAACCCTAAATCCTAAATCTTAAACCAAAAATCTTAAACCCTAAACCTACAACCCTAAACGTTAAACCCTAAACCCTAAAACCTAAACCCTAAACTAACCATTAACCCTAAAACCTAAACCCTATGCCCTAAACCCTAAACCCTAACCTTAACCCTAAACCCTAAACCTTTAACCCTAAATTTTAAACCCTAAAACCCAAAACCCTAAACATTAAACTAACCCTAAACCTAAACCTAAACCTAAACCTAAACTAAACCCCAAAGCTCAACACTAAACCCTAAACCCTAAACTAAAATAACCATAAATAAACTAAAACCCTAAACCCTAAACCTAAAATTAAAATAAACCCTAAAATAAAAAAAAACTAAATAAACCTAAACCTAAAAAAATAACATAAAATAAAAAATAAAATAAACTAAAATAAAATAAATAAAACCTAAACTAAACTAAAAATAAAAAACCTAAATAAAATAAAATATTAAAATAAACTAAAATAAAATAAATAAAATAAATAAAAACCTAAACCTAAAAAAATAAAAATTAAAAAATAAACCTTAAACTAAAAAAAAACTAAACTTAAAATAAAACTAAAATAAGTAATATAAAATAAATCTAAACCTAAACTAAAATAAATTAAACCTAAACCTAAACTTAAACTAAATAAAATAAAAGAAACTTAAAATAAACCTAAACCTAAAAAAACCTAAACTAAGTTAAATAAACCAAAAATAAATAAGCTAAACTAAATAAAAATAATAAATAAACCTAAATAAAAATTAAAAATAAAATAAAATAAAAAATAAACTAAATAAACCTAAACCTACTGGTTTACTTAATTTTTTTAAAAAAACCCTTAAACCTAAATCCTAAACCCTAAATTGTAAACCTACAACCCTAAACCTACAACCCTAAACCCTAAACCCTAAACCTTAAACCCTAAAACCCTAAAACCCTAAAACCTAAACCATAAACCCTAAACCCTAAAACCTTAAACCCTAAACCCTAAAACTTACAACCCTAAACACTAAAATTGAAACCCTAAACCCTAGACTAGCCCTAAACCCTAAACCTTAAGAATGGAAAAAATCTTGATGGTAGGAACATCACCGTCATCTAGGCTCAGTTTAAATCTTGAGGTGGAGGTGAAGGTGGAGGCGATCACGCAGGCCGGGGATCTGAGGTGTGGTGGATATGGAGGTGGTTGTCATAATAGTGGTGGTTATGGAGGCGGGAGGAGCGATGGAGGTTACATCTGAGGCGGTGGCAGAGGGGGAGATCGAGGATATGATGGTGGATCCCGCTACTAAAGAGGCGAGGGTAGTTCTGATGGGAACTGGAGAAACGAAAGAATTGTCGATCAGATCTACTGCTTATGGATTTGTGTCTTTATAGTATAGACATTTCTACTTATCTTGGGTTTTTGGTTTGCTCTATGGGAGCACATTTTTTGTTTATGTCATCACTTATGTCTTATAATACTTGAGGTGCTACTTGGTTGATGAACTTCAAAAGAAGGAATGTTGAATCTAAATTTATTCTATGTTAAAAAAAAGCCTAAAAAACCTAAACCTAAAACCCTAAACCTAAACCCTAAACTAAACCCTAAACTAAAACCCTAAACCCTAAACACTAAACCCTAAACCCTAAACCCTAAACCCTAAACCTAAACTAAACCCTAAACCCTAAACACTAAACCCTAAACCCTAAAACCTAAACCCTAAAACCCTAAACCCTAAAACCTAAACCCTAAACCATAAACCCTAAACCTTGAAACCCTAAACCCTAAACCCTAAACTAACCCTAAAACATAAACCTTAAACTAACAGAAACCCTAAACCCTAAACCTTGAATAAAGATGTCATTAAGTAGATCTAAAGAATGACCTAATCCTAACATTATTATAGCTAAAGAAAATGTCTTCAAGAGACTTTCCTTGACCATTAGAGATTTGAATACCCTAAACCCTAACCCTAAGTCATATTATAATACCATATATTATAGTATAATGTAGCATCATATATTTGGCATGTAGTGATGTGTTTTAGATGTTATAAGATATTTTAAAATGTTTTAGTATATTATGGTATTGTGCCCTATAGTCTATATTAATATAAATCATAAAAATATTGATTTAATAAATTAGATGATGAAATTTATTAAATTTGAAGTGGGAATTAGGTTGTAGTACCAAAGGTGTGCTACTCCAATTGTAGTCTAAAATGTAAGATTTTATGTTCAAAATAAATATTATATGTTGTAGCATAGTATAACATCATATATCATAATATATTATTCTATGCATTTTAAATTCTTTTAGTATTTTATAATCATGCAATCGATCCTACACTAGCATTATTTATAGAACTATTAATTTATACTTTAAAATGGTGGAATTTTTCCAAATTCATAATAGGTAGAGCATGGCATCATAATATATTGTTTCAATTTAAAATATGTAAGTGATATGATTAAAATATATAGTTTTTATTATTTAGACTAATTTTATGAATTTTTATCTTAAGCAATCCCTTATGATGTGATATGCAATATAATATAAGATAATATGTTATAGAGTATTATAATATAGGATGCCATAACATAGTGTAGCATCATGCATTATAGCATACTATTGTGTATTAGTACTTGTTTATTAGCATATTTTAGTTTTTTATGGTATGATGTAGTAGAGTTTGTCATGGTATAACTCATAAAAATACGGATTTATGGATGATGGATTTGGCCAAATTTAAGTTAAGCTTTAGGGAACATCATTGGGGGTGTGCTATGGTGTGTCACTTAATCAAAAGAATGGAATTTTGCATCCAAAATAAATGTTAATTTTTAAACAAAATTTTATATTTTTTTTGCTTAAAGTGATTCATTTTAAGCTGTAATGTAAGATAATATATTATATGAAAGCATATTAAAATATAATGTACATAACAATATAACTTCACATATATATAAATGTGGTGGTGTGTAACTAAATGTTATTATACATTTTAGTATGTTTTACTTTGGTTATAATACATTGGGTCAAAACTCACAAAAATGTTAATTTGAAGGTTGAGATGGAAGAATTTGGCCAAATTCATGGCACACCCTAAGAAGCAACACCAAAATTATGCTATTTTGTACCATTTCTAGTAGAAAATAATAATTTTACATCCAAAATGAGCATTATTCATATTTTGGGAAAATTTTATTATTTGTACCTTTAAGTGATTATAATGAGGTGTAATGTTAAATATATATTATATTATAGAAAATTATAATATAACATCATATATTATAATATAATATAGTGTGTTAATTCACACTATAATATGTTTAGCATGATATTGTATAGTTAGTTTTAGCTTGAACCATCACAAATCATAAAATGTGCTTACAATTTCAAGATGATGTAATTTGAACAAATACATTGTTAGGCTATTAGTATTAAAGGTGTGCATAAGAGAAGAAATAAGATTTGATGAGAATTCCATGTCAAAGACATGGAGGGAGATCTGCTAGGGATCACACATATATTGGACATATATGAGCAGCCTATGTCAAGGCATAAAAGAAGAGAATCGAGATAAGGTTTGAATTTGACTTAATTATATAATTTGTGGAAAGAAGACTGCTGGGATTAAGATCAAATCAACTTTAATTTTTTTTATTTTAATTGATGTGGAGGCATATTTGCTAGAGATATAGGCTCGAGTCTGCTAGGGATCAAGAATATGAACCTTCAACTAGGGAAGCAGCTTCAGGTTATCCATAGGGGATTGGGATTTGAGTTTGATTTCATAGATTTGATTGGGAATGTATCCACTGGGGATAAGAGTTTGGTTAAATTTCTTTAATTTAGACTCTACTAGGGGAGTTGGTTTAATTTGGCTCTACTATGGAGGTTAGTTTTGAATTTGATTTATTTGCTTGACTTGTTTATATATGATTTGGGGCTCCACTAGGGAGAAGGGTGATTTAACTCCACTGGGGAAAATCAGATTGGGTTTAATTTAATCTGAGTTAATGTATGCACCCTATTATCATGTGATGGACCCACTGAGAAGTGGCTTTATCAGCCTTGACCTACCTCAACTTTACAAATCCAAAGGGATAGTCTAATGGCTACAGGTTAGAGCTAGCCAAGGGGTTGTCTTTTCGTGCAACAACTATGTAGGAAGAAGGCATAGCACTTACATCTTCCAAAGTGAGGAACAACTGTTGGGGTGACCTATTGGATGCACAACAAATCAAACCTGACCTAGGGTGACTACTGAGTGAATGTCACTAGGGACTTATGTCAACTCAAAAGTAGTCAAGATTAATTTTATCCAAATTTCATGAGGTTTGATATGGTTTGTTTGGTTTAGTTAGATTTTGAATTGAGGGCTTATCTACAGGGATATGAGCGGTCAAATTTTATAGATTTAATTTATGGTCCATGTCAGTGTGCGATGGGCCCACTGAGAAGGGGTTGTATCAGACTTGTTATACCTCAAATTTATAAATCCAAAAGGATAGTCTATTGGTCTTAGGGGTAGAGCTAGCCAACCTAAGGGGTTGCCTTTCAGTGTGCAATGGTTGTGCTAAGAAGAAAGCATAGCAGACTTACATCTTCTAAACCAGGGAACAACTCTGACTTGTTGGTAGCACAATAAATTGAACCCACTTAGAGATAACCAATGAAAGTGAATGGGGGATTTATATCAACTCAAGAGTAGTGATTCCTATAGGAGTTTCATAGTGCCCTAAAGATAGGTTGTCTGCTTGGGAAAAGGTACTACTAGGGGTGTCCTCCTAATCCATAAGTGAATATATATTTTATTTATATGTTTATGTGGATCTTATTATTGTGTGAGGGACCACACTAAGAAGGGGATATATCGGCCTTGACCTATCTCAGATTGATTGGACCAAGGGAGAATCTACACATCCACAAAATGGATTCTCCAACCACATGGGTGGTTACTAGAAAATGGGAATTGTCTAATCTGATAGTAACCCGGGTAGTGTCTAAATAGGGTCTCAAAGGATGTGATCCAAATATAGTGCCCACAGGGGAGGTGCTGCAAGAGGCTTTTTCTTGATCCCTGAAAAAGAAAGCCTATAGGTGTATGGTGGCCAACTCAAAGAGAAAGCATAGCAAACTTACATCTAAGGTGTGTCCATAAGTATGAGTGGTGTATCCATCAACATAGTGAGAACCAACTAATCTAAGGTGGTGGTGTGCAATGATCAATGGAAGAAAGAGTGTGCTTACAACTTTTAAGCGTAATGATCATCGAGATAGTCATCTGGAGATAAATGCAATCCGACTAGAGCAACTACTAAGTGGAGAAGAAGGACTTGACTCAAACTTGAAATAGTCAGGAGGGAAGGAGCCACTAGGGTACTTATCCTAAACTTCAAATATACTTGACTCAGTCAGTGCATGAAGGCTAATCCAAGAAGAAAGTGTAGTAGACTCACATCCTCTTAAATGAAGCCAACATGAGGTAGTTTATCGACCACACAATGAGGACTACCAAACTAAAAAGGTGCTCATTGGTGTGTAATGGCCAAGTAAGGAAGGAAAGCATAGCAAACTTACATCCTCCAAAGCAAGAAAACTACTGGGGTGACACACTAGTAGGGTAGCATGTCAGCCTGACCTAGAGCAGCTATTGAGTGAGTGCTACTAGGGACGTTATCTCAACTCAAAGTAGCACGAAATAAAAGTTAAGTGTTTGTTTTATATGTTTGTGTGCACTTTGTGTTTGTATTTTATCGATGAGAGATAGGATGCAACTCAGGTTTCTTTCACCTACCTTAAACACATTGTGGAATATTTGCAAACAAGAATACTTTCAACATGGAAGAAACTGAATTCAAAATGGAATTTTCATTAATGATAATTATTTTCAAATATGATTTATAATATTTCCTTTAGTAAAGCCCATTGATTAGATTACCTCTCCTTATGATTAATAAGCTGATAAGATCCTCTTGGTAGTCTTCTCTATGGAAAAAAGGGCCTTCCCAAGTGGATTCAAACTTGCCTCCCATCTTATGATGGGAAACAATCAATCTCCTTAGAATAAAAGTAGGCTCTCCTACTTGAAAATCTCTAGGACATACCAACTTGTTGTGAGCTTGAATCATTTTATCTTTGTACAACTAGTGGTTTTGGCCCTCTCCAAACCTTTTAGCTCTTGTAACCACAACTTGGCATTCTGCTATGTTGTGATCTTGCTACCCATAGCTATCATTAGTGATGGGAGTTGGACTTCTAATAACAGAGTGGCTTTGGACCCATACACCAAGGAGAAAGGAGTATACTAAGTTAGAGTTCTATATGTGGTGTGGTAGACCCTACAAGGCTTCAACTAATTGCTCATGCTACTTTTTCTTATTGTTGTCGAGTGTCTTTTTAGTATTTGGATGAGAGTTTTGTTAAAGGTTTCTACTAAGTCTTAGTAGTTGATGGTAGAATATCTCCAATCTATGTTGTGTCTATGGGCAAAGTTGTTGATCTTGGTTCTCCTGAATGTCGTATAATTATGAGATATAATTCATCAAGGCACTCCAAACCTATATATGATATGGTTCCTAAGAAACTAGAGTACATGTAGCAGCGTTGTTGAGCTATGACCTCTCTAAGAGGAATCACCTTAGCCCATTTGAAAAATTATTTTGTAGCAGCTAAGATGAACTGATGACCCTTGGAAGAAGGAGGATCAATTAAACCCACTATGTCGGTACCCCAACACTCGAATGGCCCTGGACTAATGTAGGATGTAGAATGTTGGGTGGTTGGTAGGACCATGTATTTGACATTGGTGGCATCACCAGTATCAATGTAATCTTTGATCATCGATGACCAAAGTATCCTAGCCTCTTGATCTTGGCTTTGTCTTCAAACCGAATGGTTAGCTCCATATAATCTTGAGTGTACCTCATGATCATGATCTTATGCTTGTCTAAATAATGTAACCACATATGATCGAAAGACCGGTACACCATCCACAGAGGAAAGTGCTCTACTTCATCTGATGGGCTTGGGACTTCTCTTGAGGTAGTTTTTCTTTATTTAGGTAATCCATGAATGATTGCCTCCAATCTAACTCCTCATTCTTCTTCGAAATGGCAACCTCCCCTTCAAGAGAGTACTTTTTAATGAGTTCAATATAAATAAGGAATAAGACTTGTTTATTTTGGACCTTTATTAATCTGGACTCATCCTCGACATGCCAACTCTTTCGAAAGCTTGGCTAAAGAATACGCTATGACATTCTCTCCTCGAGGAATCTTACAAATAGTAACCTTTGGGATTTTAACAACTCCATGTGTACTTGTGGTAGTGATGGAGCTTGGGCTTTATAACCTTATAGGACCCATCAATTTTATTGATAACTAGCTGAGAATCTCCAAAGATGTTGATGTTCTGGATGCTTAGAGTAACGACTAACTCTAGATTGACAATCAGAGCATCAAATTCAGCTTGATTATTGGTGCAAGGATTAGACAGATGATATGAGAATCTCATCATCCAGAGTTACGAGAACTATTCCTATCCTACCTTTCTTGGAATAGTAGTGGTTCTTCTCCTCTTTGAGAGGAAGCCGCACCATCAAAGTACATCTCCCAATGGTGAATGCTAGTATCCCTAAGTTTATGATTTGTTCATCGGAGATCACCAAGCAGAGACAATGGGGAAGTGGGTGTCGCTAGAAATCCGATAACGCTTGTCAAACTATGAGAGGATCATGGACTATCATGCCAACCGCCCGAGTAGCATCAGTCGCATCATGAGATATTGTAGTGGATTGATCCTAGAGATTAAGTTCACCTTATAAGGAAGCATGTAGTGTTGTAATATTTGGGATGCAAAGGTTAAATCTAGGAAATGCTTCCCAATAGGTGGATAATTAGCCTTAGCAGAGATTAGACGACAGCTGAGGTAGTAGTGTGTTTTCCTTTCCTTCATCATTGGCTTGGGCCAACAAAGCACCAAGGGAGTCATCTAATGCAAAGTATGAGTGGCTTGCCCTGGATAAGGGCTGCTAGAATTGGCAGTTCCATCAGGTAATGCTTGATTTCTTTGAAGGCATACTCACACTTGTCATCCCACTTGAACTTGGCATCCATTTTGACAAGTGTTGAGAATGGCTGACATCTTCCCGATAGGTTGGATATAAGCATCTTAGATATGCCAACCACCCTTGGAATGATCTGAGTTGAGTTAAACTTTTGGGGTGGCATTTCTAATATCGCCTTGATCTTCTCCAATCGATTTTGATTCCCTAGTGTCAAACAAAAAACCAAGGAATTTCCATGAAGCTACTCAATGCACACTGGGTTCATTTTGAGGTTAAATTATCTTAAATGTTTGAAAACTACTCTCAAGTTAAAGAGATGGTCTTCCTTTTTCTACTTTTGACCATAACATCATCGACATAGCACTCGACTTGATGATGAATTAGTTTGTTGAAGATTCAAGTCATAGCCCGCTAGTATGTAGCACCAGCATTTTTAAGGCTAAAGGCATGACCTTATAAAAAATGATTCCGATCAGGGTTTTAAAAGTAGTGTTTCTTTCATTTTTAGGGGCCATCTTTATTTGGTTATATCTAGATGACCCATCCATGAAAGAGAAGACTGCATGAGATGAGGCAATGTCCACCATCGGGATTGGTAGTGGAATTCATCTTTCAGACATGTCTTATTTAAATCTTTATTTGGTTATATGTGAATTTGACCATTCTTTTTCTTAACTAGGATGATGCAACAAGTAGGTATTTTTCTTCCTGATGATGCCAATATCGATTAGTTTTTGACTTTAGAAATGACCTGTTATTTATGTCTAATCACATGCATCTATGAGCTTACTAGATAGGTTATTATTGCTAGTTTATGGACCACTAAAAAGCCAATCCAAGCATCTTTTCATAACTCCATGAAAAGTAGTCCTTAAACTCGCCAATAGCCTAACTAAGTCATTGGTTTCAATTTCATTCAACAAAGAACTCGATACATGTCGAGCATGGATCTTCTTCGCCTTAAGTTGATTTCCTTGAGCTCATCGATTGTTGACTTGATCTCTTCTTCAAACTCTAGCGGTGCATCTTTGACTTCAAAATCATCTAAATCATCTGATGTTTCTAAGCACATCTCCTCATATGAGTTAATATGATTTGAAAAGATCCTATCAGACTCCTAATGATTGGTGATGACTTAGCCATCATCATCGACGACCCACTATATCGAATTCCTAGCCTTGATTGAGAGTTTTTTTCATTCATTCTTCCATATTCTTTTGAAGTAGTCGACCTGTGCTTTGACCATGTATGTGGAATTAACCCTTTCTTTGCTAAATTATGAACACAAGGCAA
The DNA here is from genome assembly GCA_021442155.1 of Cymbidium sinense. Lineage (NCBI taxonomy): Eukaryota > Viridiplantae > Streptophyta > Magnoliopsida > Asparagales > Orchidaceae > Cymbidium > Cymbidium sinense. The sequence goes on from CM038214.1 coordinate 37,130,515, forward strand.
GTACCAACCAAAAGATAATTCTATTAAATCTTTATATTAATCATCAAGTTCTACATTAACTTCTTGACTTGAGGATGATGCTCTCAGAAAGAACCTTTGCATTTCACACCTATGGATGACTTAGGGGCTTCCTTAACTACCAAACCATCAGCCTTTTGAGAGGAAAGTGAGGTTAGAGCTAAGGTTCTGAATTGATGCCTAACTGTTTCACATATAAACTTGGATAAACTTATGCTTTGCTTTGGAGCTCGGTCTTCATCACTATCTGGCTCAAGTGTCACCTCCAGGAGAATCTACTACTGAGAAGAGCTGGCTGGTGTGCTAACCATACAAGACTCATCCTATGAACTAGATTCTAAGGCTATATGGATAGAAGGTGTACTATTGGTAGCTGGGACTTATCTTCTATTGTGTGGCCAATAAGGAGGTTTTCTAGCCCTAGGACTACCACTGAACTGGCCTCTTCCTCTCCTGGAGTCGTCATCCTACTCATATGTTTGAATGGAGTAATGAACTGTGGTTGGAATCTAATGTCAAGCTCCATTTCCTCCTTCAAGTCTCTTTCTGCTCCCTTTTATTTTCTTTTTCATTTTCTCTTTTTTTTTCTTTTTCTTTTTCTCTTTCTTTATCTTTTTATTTTTTTTTTAATTTTATTTTATTTTTAAACTTTGGCCAAGTTCATGAGAATAGACTTATTGATTTTGAGGGAGGTAGTAAACCGCATCCTCATACATGTCGACATTGTGAACTGCAAATAGCTTGAGATCTCCTTTGACATAATAGACGATCCCACCTCTCACAAAATTTATACACTGATGTAGAGAGGATGGAACTATGTTATTCTCATGTATCCATGATCTCCAAAGTAAAGCATTGAAAGATGTGTTCGAATGTGAAACTTGGCTTCAGTCTTCCAATCATCTATCGCCAAGGTCAACACTATGGAGCCTAAGGCCTATTGATCTCACTTCTAGAGTGCAGATTCAGTCTTCCCATCTTAGACTTAGGAGTTTTCTAGACACTAAGACTTCCCTAGTCATAAGACACTTTTAACAATTTTGTAAACACTTATCCTAAGCCTAAAGACTTAAAAGGGTTAACCATAAGATTAGGTTATGCCTTAGGGATTAGGGTAATCCACCTACCCTACAACCCAAATCCAATCCATGTTCACCTTCTCAAACTGAACCTCAAGTTCAATTCAAACATCAAATTCAAATCCAAATCCAAACCCAAATTCAAAAATCAAATGATTGAAGACCATTATCAAATCCAGACTTGAAACCTTTCCTAAGCCATATGACCTATCCCATGGACATAGCCAAATATTAATCCAAATCAATCAAAAATCAATTGATTTTCTCATAATCAATTTATAACTTCAATCATCTTCTTAAATAAAAAATAAACTCTACATTTAAATGATCAAAACTAAATCAAACAATTCAAATTAAATCAAAACCCTTCCTAAGCCATATGACCTATCCCATGGACTTAGCCAAATTTTAATCCAAATCAAGTCAAACTCAATTGATTTTCTCACAAATTTAAATGAAATATACATTTAAATTATCAAAAGTAAATCAAACCAAATCAAAATCCAAACTTATGCCACATGACTCAACTCCATGGACTTAGCCAAATTCCTTCATTCCAAAACCCAAATTCAATTGATTTTTCATGAATCAATCATACCTTCAATCATATTCACAAATATAAATGAAATCTACATCATCAAGCCAAACCCAACTTGACCCTTTTGACTTGAAATATACAAATAAACCAAAACTCATTTGAACCAAAGGCTATTGCAATTGAATTTATATATCAATCTCAAATCCTTATATAAATTCAATTAAAACAAACTCAACCCAAAATCAAGCCAACTAAACCCAATTGGTCCACTTAACCCAAATCGGCCAATTTGACCTATTTTAAAAAGTTCTACCCAAATTGGATTGAACCAAGCCCATCAAAACCTCTCATCATGATTGTTGATCACTCTAAGTTGATCAATTATCATAAATTGGGTCAAACCAAGTCAACTTGGTCATTTGACCAAGTAAACCCCTTAACCTATATGAACATAAACTAGCCAAATTGCAACCTATGCTAAATCCCTTGAAACTAATGATTCATACTAAATCAAAATCAATATTTGAATATGACTTGACCTTCAATTGAGTCAAACCAAACCCAATTGGCCCTCTTGACCCAAGTAGACCCAAATTGACCTAAAAGACCAAATTGGGTCAAATCAAAATATAAACCAAATTGATTGTAAACCAATGGCTCAAGTTCATTCCAAATTGATTGTTAAACTTGACCAAAGCTAAGATTGGACCCAATTGAACCCAATTGACTACTAGCCATTGACCTAAAGGTTCAAGTTGGCCTAAATCAAAACCAAATCTGAATTAATTGAAACCAAAGCCTATAATCATCTTCATTTGGTCAACTAAACCCAAACCAACACCCAACCTAAGCCAATTTGGCCAACTCGGTCAAATTGGTAAATTTAACCCATTTGACCCAAATGAATTTAAATGAGCTAAAATCAAATTTGAGCCAAACTAAACCAAACCAATTGAACCAACACATCCCAAATGATCATATGAACTTGACTCAACACTTGGTTTGACCCAATTTGACCAATTGGTCAACTTGACCCAACCTAACCCAATTTGAACTAAATGAGTCAAATTGAGCCAAACCTAACCAAATAAACTCCAATTGACTTGATATTTGGGCTAACCCACTTTTGGCTTATTTCAAATCTACCCAATTAAAATCCAATGCCTAATGATCATTCTACCCCTAGGTCAAATGCATCACATAAGACAAATCACCCATGTAAGTAGTCATTTCCATTCTTTGGCGACTTGGTACTCTCCCAATGGTCCACCTAGGCACCTAGAACACTACCCAAAGGGGTGGTTGGGTGGCCATGACCCATGGGAGGTGAAATCACCTCACCCTTACCATTGGAGCATTTGAAACCCATATGACACCCATGATTCCTCTCTTGGCACCACCTCCGCACCTTCAACCAACCAAGCCGAGCCAACTCACCTCCTTCGTACCACCCACATGACTGAGATGGTCACCACCACTAGAAGCCAAAATGATCCCACTATCCGACAGATGAAGGGGTATACACCCTCATTTCCACTCAAACACACACAAAACTCATTCCTGAGCCCTACCTACCTAAGAAGAACCACTAAAGCCATTCCCTAAGCTCTCAAGCTCGTTCCTCAATCAATAAATTCCATTCTCGTCTGTCCTAAAATAGGACACTCCTATATCTTACTTAACTTCCCCATTTCTCCATCAAACTCAAATTAACTTTGCATGAACCTTCCCTAGGCCTCATCGAGCAAGAACAAATCATCTCCCAAGCTTCCCAAGCATCGGAGGTGGGACTTCGATCAAAGTTGAGCTCCAAATCATCAGTTTGTGGCCTTCTGAGTGAATGTTGAATAATTGATCCACACTGCCAGTGGCTTCATCTCCACTAGATGAAGCTTCCTTAATTATTCAAGCCACCGCCTTGAGATCTGAGGTATGCTTCCAAAACCAATAGGCAAAAAATGGGTTGGAGCTTTTGAAGAAAACTTACATCTCATGTGATGTTGATCTGGATCCCTCCATCGATGTCATGAAGGTGGATCCTTTTGGAGTTGATCTAAGCTCGAGTAAGCTCGAATCAATTGAGCAATGATGGACGGACTACATTTTCTCTCACTCGAGTGAAGTTATATCATGCACTGAACATTCCATGTGATCAGAATGGATAGTCATGATTAGATCTGCTAGATCGATATGATTTAATCTTATTAAGTTGTGGGATTAATCATAGTCATCCGATATTAGATTGGACAGCGGACAAGAAAGCATTCACGCCAATGTAGGTGTTGAGTCGATAACTTCTAAGTAGCCAATCCCATGGTGCAAAAGTGCCGATCCGCCACGTGCAACAGATTATGCTTTAATTAGGCTTAATTAATCATTTTTAATGACTGAAACTTCTAAAAATCATAAAACATCATAGAGAAATAAAACAAATGCAAATAAATACTCATTTTAAAGGTATTTCATAAGAGAATTAATTAAAAATGATCTTAACTAATTTTGAATAGTAATTTATGTTTAATTACAAAATTAATTAGCATAATTACTTTTTAATTACTTGAGCAATTAATCTCAAATTTTGTGGGTCAATTTAAGGGGATGACCTCTATCACCCATGATTTTTTTGGGATTTATTCCCCAGATAATTAGAAAAATTGACTAATTAAACTCTAACTACTCTTTTAAGTTAATTAATGATTAATTTATCCCATGAACAATAACAAATTGGTTAATTAAGTTTATTAATCATTGTTCAATAAGTGTAACTAAGGAATAGGGTTGGGACCACTTTCCTAAGTTCATTTCACCCATTTAAAATGAAATTAATTAAGATTTAGCTAATTAATTAAATCACTTAATCAAATTGAAATCATAATCACATTAGACCTTAGTTAATTAAATCATGGGGTAGATCTTTAGGTGTTTAATAAACTAAAGGAGTTTAATAAAATTATGGTTAGTCCACATGTGGGAAAACCATAAGAGTAATTAATTAAGTCCCTTAATCTTATTAACTATTATTCATGAGCCAATTGCATTAGGCCCCTTTTATTTCCTAGATCATTGCAAGTTTATTTTCCATGCATATCATGTTGGCTCATAATTATTTAGTTAATTACTTTAAGGTGACATAGGGTAATTAATTCATCTAATTAGGGTTCAACTTAATTAACCCATAAAATCAACTTAATTACATTTCCTTAAATTAAATCAAATCACTTATGTCAATTGGTTTAAAATAGCAAGTGATTATTTCACTTCTCCTCTTTAAATCAAATCAAATCCAAAACTTAATTAAAAAAGAAGCTTTGGTTTGCTTTAATAAATCTTATTTGATTTAATTATCTTTAAGAACTAGTTTGGTTGAATGAATCACATGCTTATATTTGATTGTCCTCTTTCCAATCATGTTAAATTTGGTATGTCATTTGAATTCATGCATCCAACTTTTCAAAATCAAGTAAAATAAAATGGATTTCCTTTATGTAAGCTTGTATGTGTTGATTTAATTTAATATACATGTTGGTATTATCACTATTAAATCCAAATGTATTTTTCAAAAGCTTATAAATGAATAATAATATGTGTTATGATGCTAGTTAGAAATACATAAGAAATGCATGTGCTTATATCTTAAGCGTATGAAGGTTGAGTTCTCTTCCTTTATTCATGTGTTGATTTATATAACATTGAATGGTAATGGGTATATAGTGACATCCGAACACGATGTTTTAGTTAGCCCCAAGGAGGTCATTTGATTACCTCACTCCCCGGGTTTGTTACTTGGTTGATGAAATCAAAAGAAGAGATGTTGAATCAATTTGTTCTCTATTAAAAAAAATCCAAAACACTAAACCCTAAACTAAAACCCCAACCCTAAACTGAAAATGTAAACCCTAAACCCTAAACCCAAAAAAACCCTATACCCTAAACCCTAAGCCCTAAACCCTAAACCCTAAACCCTAAACCTTAAACTGTAAACCCTAAAAACCTAAAAACCTAAACCTAAACTAAATAAAACATCAAAATAAAATAAAATAAATATATAAACCTAAATAAAATAAAAAACTAAAATAAAATAAAAACCTAAACTAAAACCTAAACCTAAACTTAAACCTAAACCTAAACCTAAAAATAAAATAAAATAAAAATAAAAACTAAAATAAAATAAAATAAATAAAAACCTAAACTAAACTAAAAAATAAAATAAACCTAAAAATAAAAAGCCTAAATAAAATAAAAACTAAATGTAAAATAAAAATAAAGTAAACTAAAAATAAAATAAAATAAAAACTAAATAAAAACATAAACCTAAAAATAAATAAAAAATAAAACCTAAACCCTAAACTAAAAAAAAACCTAAACCTAAAATAAATAAAATAAAATAAACATAAACCTAAACTAAATTAAACTAAACTAAAATAAGTAAAACCAAAACCTAAACCTAAACCCTAAAGTAAATAAAATAAAATAAACTAAAAATAAACCTAAACCTAAACTAAAAATAAAAACCTGAAAATAAATCTAAAATAAAAACTTAAACCTAAACTTAAAAAATAAAATAGAAACCTAAACCTAAACCTAAAAAATAAAAAAAAAATAAATCCTAAACCTAAAAAATAAAATAAAATAAAACTAAACTAAAAAATAAACATAAACCTAAACCTAAACCTAAAAAAAATAAACTAAAATAAAAAACCTAAATCTAATTAAATAAACAAAACTAAATAAAAACAAAAAATAGACCTAAATAAAAATAAAAAAATTAAATAAACTAAAATAAATAAAAATAATCTAAATAAACTAAATAAACCTAAACCTACTGGTTTACTTAATTTTAAGAAAAATAGCCTAAATGCTAAACCCTAAACCCTAAACCTAAATCCTAAACCCTAAACCCTAAAATTAACCCTAAAACATATATTACCTCACTTTGGAGTGAGTTCTCAACTTTCTCATCATATCTAGGACTCTTATAGACACCAAGAGTTCCTTAGTCTTAAGACACTTCTAGTGATTAGGTGAACACCTAACCTAAGGCTAGAGACTTAGAAGGATTAGCCAAAAGAATAGATCATGCCTTAGGTATTTAGGAAAGCATGCCTACCCTATATCCTTAGACCTAATCCATGCTTCCTTCCTCAAACCAAACTACCAATTCAAATCCAAATCATAAATCAATTCCAAATCAAATGATTGAAACCCATAATCTAATTCAAACAAAAAAAACCTTTCTAAGCCCTTTGATTTTATCTTATGGACTTAGCCTTAACCAAATTCAAATCAACCCCAATTCAATTTATTTTCTCAAATATCTATTCAATCTCAAATCAAATTTTAAATCAATTCCAAATCCAATGATTAGAACCCAAAATAAAATTTAAATTCCAAAATTCCTTCCATGAACCACCCTCATATGTTTAACCAAAACCCCTTTTAAACCAAATCAAACTTGATTGATTTCATTATAAATCAATCATTCTTTCATTTATATTCATAAATATAAATGAAATCTAAATTCAAATGAGCCAAACCAAATCTAACTAAATCAAACTGAATCAAGACCTTTCTTAAGCCATATAGATTTACCTCCATAAGCTTAATCAAATTCAACCCAAATTCAATTGATTTCTTTATAAATCAATTATTCCTTTATTTATATTTACAAATATAAATGAAACTTACCCTCTAATGACCAAAAATAAATCAAACCAAATCAATTCCCCACTTAAGCACTTTTGACTTATAACCTTAAACTTGGGCAAATTTGCTTCCAAATCACTCCAAACTCAAGTGATTTTATCAAAAAATTATTTATATCATCATTTATATTCACAAATATAAATGAACTATAAATCCAAATGGCCAAAACCAAACCCAAATCAAATCAAATTTCTAATTTTAGCCTTGTTAGCCAATTTCTTGAACTTGGCTAAATGATATCCAAATCAACCCAAACCCATGGATTTATTCATGAATCAATCATTCCTTCAACTAGTTACCCAAATATAAACATAAACTACAATTATCAAACCAAATCCAAGTCAACTCAAGTCAAGCCCATGTTGACCCCTTTTGACTTGAAATTGTCAAATGAACCAAAAATCCATTTGACTCCAAACCAATTGCAATTGGATTTATATTTTCATCCTAGGCTCATATGTGAGTTCAAATAAACTTGAAACAAGCCAAAACCAAACTAATTGACCCATTTAGGTCTACTTGACCCAAAATGACCTAAAAGACCCTTTTGAGCCAAGTTCTAATCCAACCCAAATTGGATTAAACCAAGCCCATCCAAACTTCATATCATGATCAACAATCATCTTAGGGTGATTAACTACCTTGAATTGGTTCAAACCAAGTCAACTTAGTCCTTGACCAAGTCAACCTTAGCCTAAATGAAACCTAAATTATATACCAAATTATTGAAACCATTGATTCTCAATTCATCAATCAATGATTGAATATGATCAAATTTCAATTGAGAAAACCAAGTCCAATTTGATTTGATGGACCAAAATCATGATTTGATATTCTCAAGTTCATTCCAAATCATTTATTTTAAATTGAGCCTACCTCTTTAAATTTGGCCAAATTAAAATCAAATTTACAAATCATTTTAATCAACCAATTGAACATGAACCAACACCTAACCCAACCCAATTTGGTCAAATTTGTTGAATTGGTCAACTTTGCCCATTTGATCTATTTGAATCAAAATGAGCCAAAATTGAAGCTAAGCCAAATTAATCTAAACCACTTAAAAAAAACTCTTCAAATCATCATTTACACCTAGCCCAAGCCTTGGTTTGACCCAATTTGATCAATTGGTCAACCTAACCCAACATGAACCCATAAGAGCCCATTTGACCAAATGAAAGCCAAACCCGACCCAAACCAGTCCTAGATCACTCCCAAACTAGCCTAAATCCAAGTGGACGCCACACAAGGGAATTAGCCATTGGACGAACCTCACCACATTGGATTCTTTCCATAAGAAGTAAAGTCCACTCTCCCATCACTTGGGCAGCCATCCTAGTGCCAAATGGGTGTAAGCTTTCTATCCCACCCTAGAATAGCTAGGATCAGCCATGGACTAAGGGTTCACCTCACCTCCCATCTCAAGCTAAATCGAGCACCCAAAGGACCAAGCCAACCCAATCATGCTAAATCTTGCCTTAAGCTCCCTACCATAACTTCCTCCAACCCTAGCATGCCACATGGAGCTGGTGACCCTTACACCCTCGATGATGATGAATTGATAGAAATTGGATGGACCCCATCTATCCATCACACATAATTGGGGTATACTCCCTCAGCAAGGATTCATCACCATCTACACTCGAGCCCCAAGTGAGAAACAAAATCCCTCGTGCCATTTTAAACCCTCGACCCATTCTTCTCTGTGTGTGAAACTAAAATAAGAGAGACCTCCCTTGATTCAAACACATCCATCCCTTAACCAAACATCAATTAAACTTGCACACACCTTCACCACACCACCTAAAGTAAATCATCCCTTGAGTTCCAAACCACCGAAGCCATACTTTGATCAAGATCGAATGCTCAAAGGGAGGGCCTTGGTCCATAGAGCAAACCACCTTAAATTAAAGCTCATGTGGCTCAACAGGGCTTCATTTCTACCAAATGAAACTACCTCAATCATTGGAACCGCCGATCATAAGCTCTGATGAGGTAATTTCTCAAAATTGATCCTTAGATGAAAATATGTTGGTCCTTTTTGAAGTGAACTTACATGAGCCCATCCTAGTCATTGGATCCTTATGGATCCTTCACATGAAGGTGTGGGTTGAGTTTGAAGTGGATCTGAGCTCAGGTGAGCTCAGATTGATTGATCCATGGCTGACGGGCTCTATCGTTCATCACTCGTATGAAGATGGATCATGTGCCATCCGTTCCGTGTGATTGGAATAGATAACCGTGATCAAATCATGTCAAAACCCTTAATTTAATCCTCCTTAAGGATTTAATCATGGTCATCCGACTTAGATCTGATGGTCCACAGGAAAGCACGTCCACCATAATCCAAGTTAGCATCCTGATTTAACAACTTAAATGGCCTATCCCATTGCACCACATGGAAAGCGGTGTCAGAGCACCACGTCAGCAGCCACATGGCGTCGATGAAGTTAAGAAGTTAATTAAGTTTAATTAAATCAATTTTGAGGCTAAAATTTCTAAAATTCATAACTAATCTTAGAAAAATCCAAAAAATATAAATGAGGGCTCATTTAAAGGTATTTCAAAGGGGAATCCATAAAATTATTATTAATTAATTTTGAACAATAATTCATGCTTAAGTAAGGTTTAATTAAAATTTAATTAAATTACTCTCTAATTAATTATCCATTTAATTTCAAACTTTAGAGATGACGTGACCTCTCCCCTATTTTTATTAGAATTTATTGTATAGTTAATTAGGAAAATTGATTGATTAAGTATTAATTACTCTCCTACCTTAATTAATGATAATTAAGTAAATGAACAATGGATTAATTAATTAATTAAGCTTATTGCCATATGCTAACATTGAAAAGTCTTAGGGAAATGGTTTAGGTTTATTCTTTATGACCATTTTATTAATCCTCTTCATTTGTTTCAAATTAATTAAAGTTTAATAAATTAATTAGCCACTTAATTAATCAATTAAAAGAAATGGGAATTTAATTATTTTAAAGCCTAATTGTTTGAAATGACTTAGGGATTGAGATTGAGGCCTCTTTCTTGATCTCTTTCCTTAGTTAATTTCATTATCCTAATTAAAATATAATCAAAGGATTTAATTAACTAATTAATGGCTTAATTAAATTAATTTAAAATCCAATTTATTTCTAACTTTGATTAATCAATCTTGGGTATCTAGATGTTTAATAGTCTAAAGAAATTTAACGAAATTCTGATTAGCTTATATGAGTGAGAAAATCATAAAAGTGATTAATTACATCACTTAAGATTAATTAATTATTAATTATGACCCAATTGCATTAGGCCCCTTTCATTTCTTAGGAGCATTGCTAATTTACTTTTCATGTTGTTGCATATCATGTTGTCTCATCATTAATTAGTTATTTAACTTAAGGTGATATAGGTAAGGGTTTAATTAATTGATTTAATTCATACCTCAAACCTAATTAAGCCATAAAATCAACCTAATTGCTTTTCATTAAATCAATTTAACTCACACATATGTGGAATGGGATTAAGATTACCAAACCTCTTTCACATTTCTTAAATCAAATCAAACATGAAATCAAAAATGGTTTTAAGAAACTTTGGTTTATTTTAAATAAGCTTGTTTAATGTGATTATCCTTAGGAATTAGTTGGATTGAATGAAATCAGATGCTTGTGTTATTTTATTTCTTTCCAATCATGTTAAAATATTGTATGCCACTTGTAGTCATGCATTAATTTCTTTCAAATTAATTAAATGAAGATGATTTCCTTTATGTCAATTTGCATGTGTTGGCTTAATTAAAAATATGTGTGTTTATTATCACTATTAAATCTCAAATGATATATATATATATATATATATATATATATATATATATATATATATATATATATTGTGATTATAATTACACATAGATAGAGATGCATGTGAATATATGCTTAGTGTATGAAGTGAAGTCTCTTTCTTACATTCATATGTTGACTTGCATAAGTTTGAATGTTAAGATATTAGACATTTCGGGATGCACTTTTTAAGTAGCCCAAAGAAGGTTCCTACCTCACCCCCTAGAATAATGATTAATGCCTATTTAATTTCATTCTTATGCACTTTAACATTAGAATTTAGATAGAGCTTAATTCATTTAAACAAATATACTAAATAAATTAAACTCTATTTTTGCATGGTGTTTTCTATTCTTATAGTTGTTTATACATACATATGTAATTAAGAATAGCAAGTATATTAGTTTGAACATTCTGGGGATGCACGACTTTAAGTAGCCCCAAGGAGGTTCCTACCTCACTCCCCTGGTGCTGAACAATGGAAACGTACTTGCTTAAAACTTTCATACATTTGAATGTGTATTTAGCTAATGAATGAAAACCCCCATTTCTTTCTATTAAAAAGTCATGCATTCATATTTTGTTCAAGTGGTTGGGTTGATTAGTCATATGATTTAGAGTTCTTTTCTTATGCTTTTGTATAAGAATTTAGATAGAGCTTTAAATTAATATGACAAATAATTCAACCAAATGAGACATTAATTCCAAGTACACTTGCTTACTTTCATGATTTAAGTGTGCTAAGATATAAATTGCATGTATAGTTATGTTTAGGACTTAATCATATGCATGCTATATATGATGGAAAGAAATGACAAACATGTGTTAGGTGATAATAATTAATTCTAATAATCTTAGGTTGCCATTCTTATTGAATGGGATTATTTAAAGTGAACATAAACTTAGGACTAATTAAAATATGTAATAAGCCATTCATTAAAGAGAATTAATTAATTAATTTGTTTTAGATGTGACTTAAGGTAGGGATGAAAGAGAGTGATCCTCTCTTTTCTTCCCTTTATAAATCTTAGTTGTTTAGTATAAGACAAATGAAAAAATATAAAAAATTAAGTAAAAATTTACAAATCAATTAAATCATTTGAATTGAAACCACCATTTATAATTAAATGTCCTCCATACTTAGAGAATGACAACTCTAAAGCCTAGTAAGAACATAACACATGAGCCTTAATACACACAGATTATATTAAGTCACCACTTCTAGTTTTATGTTAGGGTGGTGCATGGTTTGATGTATGTTTGGTTTTATGATATACTATTGTAGACTAGTTAGGGTGTATGCTCTTAGATGGATGTTAGATGATTAGCCTAATTATATTTTTTTGTAGAGATTATGCTTAAGGGGTGCTTAAAATAAATATAAAATGCTCTCTTTTGCAAGTTACTTAACCTCTAAGCATAATCTATACTAGGACGGACTTGGTTACCCATGTACAGGATGCTAAGTCTAAATTAAACATATAACTGCTTGGGTTGTATGGTGTGTTTAGCTAACACTTATTTTGTAGGTGTAGTTAGATTTACTTTTCTTATTTTTAATGTAATTATGCATTAGGAATTTGGTTAAGTGTTATGAAGGGATTAGGATGAGCGGAGCCTAGAAGGCTTTGGCCTGGGAGGCCCCATGATGCCTTTGAACAAAGCAAATCCAAATGATGAAATAGAGGAGATATGAAGATATGAAGATATGAAGACCCCCATAACATTTATTCATTTGTAATTGTAATTATTCTTCTACATTATCAGGATGTATAAGGGTAGAGCTCGGCTATCCATTTCTCTTTTCAGATTGTACGGTGGTACCCAACCGTACTGGCCTATTATTCTTTCATGTTGAGTTTATAAATTGATTGATGCTTTGTTTACAATTGTGTAATAGAAATGGCATGTATTTTCCTAGTTTTTTCATATATGATGACTTAATGTGTGGTCTGGATCTGCTTAGGCTATTAAATAAAATGAACTTTTTACCCCAATCATAACTCATAACTATATTTTCTAAAATAACTCATAACCTCATTTAAAGCCTATGTATTAAATTGAGATAATTAAAATATTTATCAACCCCTTAGCTAAATGATGTATGTTTAATATCATGCATATCATCTTGTTTCATTCTTACTAAGAGAGGGTTTTCATCCTTGCACGATATGGGAATACTTGACCCCCTTATGGTGGAAAACACTTCTTTCTCTCTGATTTAGCCAATAACCTTATTTCATCATGCATTTAGGCATATAAAATCCTATGGCCTATGTCAAAATAAAGAGTCCAAAATCAAATAAAAATTGATAAAATTTGCATTAGACAAAGTCATTATTCATACTACTCATGCTCTAGTCTCTTAGAGAGTGGGTTTAAAGACTTTAGTTTCATTCAAAATAATAACATCCTAACCATCTTACAAAACATATGAATTGACCACATGGTTTTAAAATGTAGGAGGAGTTAGCTAGCTGCTACTCCAGGCAGTTATAAGTCTAATAGTCGGGTGATTTACTCTCTCTTGTGGAGGTAAATAGTATACCTACTTTTCTCCTTAGATTTAGGATGTGCTTTGGCCCTCGCCAAAGATCCCTAAATTTAGGATCTGAGATTACTATTTCCCCTAAGACTATAAGCATAAATCCTCACCTCTTAGGCATTTCCACAATCTTGTATTATGGGATTATAAGTCCTAGCATTCTAATAAATTTCAACATAAATAAATAATTCCCTTCAATTTCAAACATATAAAGCCTAATAATAAGATAGATTGGAATGCTCACTAGGTCTCCTAGAATCATGAGCATCCCTTACTCATTTTCTTTTGGCTCATTAACAAGTCTCTCCTTTTGATCTAACCTACTTGATTTTCTAAATATAACCAATTTATTGATAGTCCTACCTTTGAATTCTTTGGAGACAATTATTTCTTACTTTAAACGAGAGTATTCCTAAGGAACTCACCTTCCTTAAGATGTAAATAACTATGAGGGCTTACCCCTATAGGAAACTTTAGAACCTAGTTTAAATAAACCCTGCTTTATTCATCCATGTAAAGTAGGGAAAAAATCTCTAGTACATTCGAAGACCCATCATGCCTTAGGAGTCCTTATTAGATGATTGGGTCTATTGTAGGGTAGTTATTTTTATCTTTCAAGATAATGCACTATTCTTGATGTCATACCTGATCACCTCAATAAGTACACCCTCAGTTCTACATTGTATCCCACCCATACACACACACACACACATAGAATTAAAAATAAATACCATAGATTTTTCTAGCAACTCCGCTGTGGATGGTTCCTATCTCCATCTCTTGTAGACAATTATTATCTCCAGGCATCGATAGTGGACTTATATTTCATATAAGTCTAAGACTATTTTTCTTTCCACGCTTAGCTTATTTCATTCTTAAGTAAAGCTAGCCAACATCCTCTAGGTTTTAGCACCTCACTCCTTGTAGGTCTTGAAACCCCTATTAGATTTCCCCCAATAGGTAAATAAATAAATAAAATTAACTCATTAAAGGAGATGACAAATATTTAGAACTACCTTACCACTAGCTTGGTGAGGCAAGGTTCATCTTAATGTTTAAGAAAATAAACTCTTTTGCAGAATGCCACTTTCCAAAAGCACTTTTTCAAAATCCTAGGAAGCGATCAGTCTGATTATGAGGAGGGAAAGGTCAGTTTCATCCCCGATGAGGATGAATTTTTGGAGGACTCAACTGAAGTCCACATGGTCAATAATAGGAGCTCCCTCAATAGAGACCAGCAGAGTCAGGAAGCTATTGTGGTTGAAGAAGATGATGTCATCCATTCAACTTAGCACCTCCTTCAACAAATTAGATAGAAGGATGATCAGATCAACTGGATGGAGAAAAGGATGTAAGACTTATTAGTAGTCATCCATGCACTCCAAAACCTGGCCTCAACCATGTAACATATGCTAATAGAGGTAGATCATCCCGAAGTCAAGACACATCCTAGACAACCCAAGAGCACTTCTAGTAGATCAGATAATGTAGCTTGCATAAGAAGCTGGTGGATAGTACCTCCATGCATGAAGGATATCAAGCACATGGTGGAACAATAGGTGAGGAAAGCACTAGCACAAGCCTGTGGTGGCTCATTTGTTCCAAAGGGTAGACACTACCCAGAGGAATTTGATGCAGTCTAATATCCTAAGGGTTTCATGCCTCATTCTTTCAAAATCTTTGATGGCAGTGGGAAACCTCGCCAACATATTGCACATTTTAGCATCATTTATTGCAATGCCGAGATAGTGCACCCTTCTTTCGATTATTTATTAGCTTTAACGGTGTTGCATTTGATGGATTGCAAACTACCCAATGGTTTGGACATTAACTTAGTTGGAGCACCTCTTAGAAGGTTTGTTAGAGCTCAAAGAAAGGTTATTGTAGGCAACCTCATTGTAAAGAAAAAATCCCAACGAGTCCTTGTTGATTACATTCTCGGTGGAAAACCTAAGTATGAAATGAACAATATATGGACCATAGAGATTCTCCCAAGAACCTCCATGGCCCGGTGCTTTCACTCTCAAGGGTTTTCCATTCAAAACTTTTGAGAAACTAATCAACAAAGGTGGCTAGTCTATAAGAGGAAGCCAAATAGCTACCTTTCTAGGACCAATCAACTAAGCCCAAATGTCATAAGGCATTTGAGAAGAAGTCGGGTAGTCACAATAGATAAGGGGGAAACAACTAGCTAGTTTGATAGAGCTCAACAGCTTTTCTATCACCTCCTATGCCACCACCTCATCATATCGACCACCTCGCCACGCCACCTCCTCATTAGCATCCTCAGTAGTAGTATTCCTACCTGCCACCAGGTAGCTATTACCTACTTATTCTTGCAGATAATTGAATAAGCCTTATTCATTCAAGAGGGAGGTAGTTAGGAAGATCTTTAAGAATCTCTTAAAGAAGCCTGATTTTTAGTTATTAGAGCCTAAGAGGCCAGAAGAAGTGGGCAAGAGCCATGATCCAAACTATTTCCCCTACCACCACATGTGAGGCCATGTCGTAGAAGATTGAATTACCTTTAATGGCTGGCTTGAGCGTAGCTACAAGTCGAGTGGCATCATCATCCCCAAAAATACCTATTAGAACAACCTTCTATTTTTGTTAGAGTAATCCTTGGGGATACATGTGATCCTCTTAAGACAAAGGAAGGTTGGGATATCTCCCTATCCTGAACCTCCAAGAAAATCATTTATAAGATTAGGAAACTACCCTTGTAGGTGCTTGAGGTAGCTCAAACCTCCAACTCCATGGAAGTTTTGTAAGTTGCTAAGATAACCTGAGTGAGGTAGGAGCCCAACAGTGATAGCCTCCACTTGCCCCGGATAGTGTAGTAGCGCAACCACCGACTAGTTCCAGCACTCTTTCCACAATTGCAGCTATAGTTCCTCTAATCAACACTTCTTCTGGCAACCATATTATATCAGTGGAGGTGCAAAACCCCTTACTCTGCTTACTTTACTTGATTTATACTTTGTACATCCATCCAAATATAAGAAATCAATGAAGAAAGTTGATTCCACTTACATTTGTGTCACTTCTGATGATTTGCTTAAATTTATTCCTATAGAAAGCTCTCCCCGTCTAATTAATAATAACTTTAGTTCTGATCATTCCTCTTATACTTTAGAAATGGATTACCCATTTCTAAATTGCTAGAGTTTACCCATTGAGATTGATTTAGAGGCATCCAACTCTGATGATCCCATAGGAGAAGCTATAGGTGGATCTGATGAGCATGTAAAACTTTTAACTAAACCATCTCATAAAGTCACTGAAGTCAACCTCCATAGTGGTAAAGTTCTACCTCCTAGGGTAGCACCTCAAGATAAGGGTGAGTGAGTCATTGGTTCAATCGAACATATATCCCCTCCAATGGATGCTCCACCTACAGATATACTTGTGGAGGACCAGCCTAAAGTTGACTACAATGTCCTTGCTCACCTAAGAAAGTAAGCTAAGCATATATGATGCTCTTGTCCTATCCAAAGAGATGAGGGAGTCATTGATCAAGGCTCTTGATCTAGAAATATGCTTACCTAACCACTATTAGAGAGAAGGCATGTTATTCAAGAGAAGCTCATGGAGTTACATTCACAGATGAAGACCTTCTTTTTGGGATAATCAATCACAACCGTCCCCTCTACATCACAATGGATATGGGCATATTCAGACTCTCCAGAGTGTTAGTTAATCTAGGTGCATAAGTGAACATTATGAGTCTAAAGACTCTTGCTTACCTGAGGATTGACATTTCTGAACTTTGAGGATATCAGATGATGTTGAGAGGATTCAATGAGCAATGTGAGAGGGCTTTAGGTTCCATAGTATTTCCATTAGAGATAGATGACTGGAAGAAAGAAGCTAAGTTCTACATAATTGATTCGGATACATCTTTCACTACTTTGCTTGGTAGGCCTTGGATACATGAGAATAAGATGGTTTCATCCTCTCTATATCAGTGCATCAAATTCCAAAGTGGTGGAATCGAATATTGTGTCAAAGGAGACTTGAAATCATTTTCAGTTAGAGAGGTTGAGATATATGAGGATGCGACCTACTATCTTTCTCAAAATCAGAAATTTTATTCTCGCAAACATGGTCAAAGTTAAAAAAATAAAAGAAAAAGAAGAAAAAGAAAAAGAAAGTGAAAATACAAGTGAGCGAGAAATAGACACTGAGGAAGAATTAGAGCTTGAAGTTAAATTCCACCCACAGTTCGTTCCTCCATATGAACACATGGGTAGGGTGGCTCAACCCCCATCAGGTAGAGGAAGAGGTAGATCCAAAGGCAGTTCTAAATGCTTAAGACCTCCTTGCTGGTGGCTAGCAAGTAGAAGTTATATTCTAGCTCAAAGGAGTACCCCCGCTACCCACATAGACTTAAAATCTAGTTTGGATGATGAGTCTCATGTGGTTAGTATGCTAATCAACCCCTCTCAATGGGTCCCATTGGACATGACACTCGAGCCAGACAGTGATGAAGACCAGGCCTCCAAGCAAAGCATGAATGTATCCAAGCCAGTATTATGTAGAATAATAACGCAGTAGTTGAGAACTTTAGCTCAAACCCCACTTTCCTCTCAGAAAGTTGAGGGTTTGGTAGTTAAGGAGGCCCCCAAGTCATCCATAGAAGTCAAGTCAAGATGTTTTATTGGGAGCATCATCCTCGAAGAAGGAACTTGATGATGATTATATAAAGATCTAATACAATTACCTTTTGATTGGTATTCACCTTGTGTTCTAAATTTGGAAAAGAAGGGTTTAATACCACATACTTTATCTAAACATAGGTTGGATTACTTTGAAAGGTTATGGGACAAACCAAAGAAGACATCCATAATCAAGACCGTGACTAGATTCACATAGTAGGTCCAAATGACGATGATAAACCATCAGTATCACCAATCATTTGGAGTCTAATAGGTTCTTTTCAAATCATGCTAACTCATATGAGGAGGTGTTTAGAAAGTTTAGATGATCCAAATGAGTTTGAAGTCAAAGATGCACTCGAGTTTGAAGAACAAATCGATCAACCATGAACTTAAAGAAATCAACTTAAGAATAAAATAAGATCCATGCTAGACATACATTAATTCCCTATTGAATGATGAAGAAACCAATGGCTTAGTTAAGCTATTGGCTGAGCTTAAGGACTGCTTTGCATGTAGTTATGAATAAATGCCCAATTTATCTCCTAATGTAGCAGTCCACAAACTAGCAATAAATCCTAATGCTAACCCTATCAGGCAAGCTCCTAGATGCATGCCATTAGACATTGAACAATAGATCATTTCTAAAATCAAGAAACTTATCGATGCTGGTTTTCTTAGCAAAGAGAAATATCCTACCTGGTTAGTCAGTGTCATTCCAGTTAAGAAAAAGAATGGCCAAATGCATATATGTGTCAATTTTAGGATCTGGCATGTCCTAAAGATGAATTTCCACTACCAATACTAGAGCTGATGGTGGACATTGCCTCATTGCATGCAATATTCTCTTTCATGGATGGGTCATTTGGCTACAACCAAATTAAGATGGCCCCAAAGATGAGAAAAATATTGCTTTTTAAACACCGAATCTATTATTATAAGGTCATGCCCTTCGGCCTTAAAAATATCAATGCTACATACTAGCGGGCCATGACTCGCATCTTCAATGAACTTATTCATCATCAATATTATGTTGATGATCTTGTAGTCAAAAGTAAAGGAAAAGACCATCTCTTTGACTTGATAGTATTTTTTTGAATGGTTAAGGCAATCAACCTTAAAATGAATCCCTTGAAGTGTGCATTTGGAGTAGCTGAAAATTCTTTTGTTGTCCGACATCATGGAATAGAAATCAATCCAAAGAAGAATAAGACAATATTAGAAATGCCACCCCTAAAAGTCTAACAAAACTCGATCATTCCAAGGGTGGCATATCTAAGATGCTTCATTTCCAACCTATCAAGAAGATGCGAGCCATTCTCAGCACTTGTCAAAAAGGATGCTAAGTTCAAGTGGGATGATAAGTGCTAACATGCTTTCAAATACATCAAGCACTACTTGATGACGCCGCTTCTAGCAACCCTATCCCGCAAGCTCATACTATATAATAGTATTAGTGACTCCCTCAAGATTTTGTGGCCCAAACCAATGAAAAGGGAAAGAGAATGCACTCTACTATCTCAATTGTCATCTAATCCTTATTGAGGAAAACTACCCACCTATTCAAAAGCACTACCCAACATTAATCTTTGCATCCCAAAAGCTATGGCATTATATGCTTTCTCAAGGTGAATCTGATCTCTAGGATCAATCCACTACAATATCTCATAACATAGCCGATGTTATCTAGATAGTTGGCACATTGGTCCATGATTTTATCATAGTTTGACATTACTTTTGTACCCCTCCATACGGTGAAAGGATAAGCACTAGCATATTTCTTAGCATCACACCCACTTCCTATGATTTCCTGTGATGACCTCCCCGATGAACAAATCATGAACTTAGGGGACACATTCACCACTAAGAGATGTATTTTGATGGTGTGGCTTCCTTTCAAAAAGAAGAAGAACCACAATCCACTCTTCCAGGAGAGGCAGGGGTAGGAACAGTTTTTCTAACTCTAGACCGCGATGTGATGAGATTCTCATATCATGTATCCAATCCAAGCACCAACAATGAAATTGAATATGAGGCTCTGATTGTCGGTCTGGAGTTAGCCATTATACTATGTGTCTAGAGCATCAACATCTTATGGGATTCTCAATTAGTTATCAACCAAATTACTGCTGGGACTTACAAAGTCCTAAATCCTAAGCTCTATCATTACCACAAGTATACCATGGAGTTGCTAAAAAATCCTGAGGTTACCATTTACAAGATTCCTCGAGGAGAGAACAACATTGATGTATTTACCAAGCTTGCCAAAGAGTTGCCTATCCGGAAGATGATTCCATACCAATGGGTCCAACATAGACAAGTCTTATACCTTGTTGATGCTGAACTCATCAAGAGACTCTCTCTTGAAGGGGAGGTTATCATTGCCAAGAAGGGCAAGGAGTTGGATTTGAGGCAACCATTCATGGATTATCTAAATATAGGTAAACTACCTCAAGAGAAGTCATTAGCCCATCAGGTGAACCAGAGAGCCCTCTCATATGCTATCTTGGATGACACTTTGTACTGACAATCCTTCGATCATATGTGGTTACGTTGTTTGGACAAACACAAAGCTCATAAGATCATGACCAAGGTACACTCAGGTTTATGTAGAGCACATCAATCCAGTCTGTAGATGAAAGCCAAGATAAAAAAACTAGGACACTACTAACCTTTGATGATCACAGACTACATGGACGTAGCTATGAGATGCCACCAATGTCGTATGTGGTCCTACACCAACCACCCAACATTCTACATCCTATTACATTCCTCATGGCCATTTGAGTGTTGTACCAACATAGTTGGTTTGATCGATCCTCCTTCTTTAAGGGTCATCTTCATTCTAGTTGCCACCACTACTTTTTTCAAGTAGTGGAGGCAATCCCACCTGAGAGGTGACAACTCAAAGATGTGCTCAAATTTTAGGATCCATGTCATATATAGGTTCCCTCGATAAATTATATCCGATAATGATATTGCATTCAAGAGCACTAAAATCAATAGCTTTGCTCAAGACACAACATAGATTAGAGATATTCTACCATCTATTACCCATGGGCAAATGGCTTAGCATAAGCCTTCAACAAACTCTCATCCAGATATTAAAGAATACACTCAACGATAATGAGCAATAGTGTCATGAGTAGTTAGTTGAAGCATTGTGGGATTACCGCACTACATCATGACTCCAACTCAATCTACCCCATTCTCCTCGTTTGAAGTCATTCTACCATTAGAAGTCCAACTCCCATCATTAAGGATAGGGTAGTAAAATCACAATGGAGTAGAACACCAAGTTGCATTAGAAGAGCTCAAGGTTTGGAGGAGAGACACCTCCGCATGCCTAACCTCTAATTGTATAAAGCCAAAATGATTCAAGCTCATAACAAGTTGGTCTCCTATAGTTTATCAAGTAGGAGAGCTTGTTTTAGTTATAAAGAGACCAATTGTTATCCCTCAAAAGATGGGAGGTAAGTTTGAACCCACTTGGGAAGGCCCTTTCGCCATAGAGAAGACCTACCAAAAAGGATCTTATCAGCTTATAAATTGTAAGAGAGAGTGCCCTATGCTTCTAATCAACGGGCTCTACCTAAAGAAATACTATCCAAAAATCTTGTTTGAAAATAATTATCAATAAAATTTCTTTCATCTCAAATTCCATATATTGGTTAGAAATATCTTTGCTTGAAAATCCACCAACATGTGTTTTGGGTAGGTGTAAGGAACCCAAGCGGTGTCCTATCCTTTGGAAACACAACACCAACACAAACTACACACAATCACATAAAATAAATATTTATCTTTTATCTCAGGCTATTTTGATGTGTGATAAAGCCCCCTATGGCACTCACTCATTAGTTGTTCTAGGTTAACATACTACCTTGCTAGTGTGTCACCCCTGGTTACTTTTTAGTGGATGTAAGTCTACAAGCTTTCTTCCTAACTTGACCATTGCAAATCGTGAGTGTTACTTGTTAGTAGTCCTTACTGCTAGTAAGCTACCTCATGTTGACTTTTTTAAGAGGATGTAAGCCTACATGCTTTCTTCTTGAACTAGCCATCATGCACTAAGGTAGAGTATATAGAGGCTTAGATAAGTCCTAGTGGCTTCTTTCCTCCGACTACTTCAAGCCTAGGTCTAGTCTTTACATGAGACTCCCACTTGGTAGTTGCCCTAGGTCGATATCATTTGTCCCGCCAATGACAAACTATCCGATGATCATTTTCATCTATGAAGATGTAAGTCTAAAAAGCCTTCTTCTTAGATTGATCATCCAAAACAATGGGCATCTTAGGTTGGTTAGTTATTCTATGTGGTGACCCACTTGTATACACCACATGGTAGATGTAAGTCTACAAGCATTCTCCTGAGTTGACTACCGTATACCTATAGGCTTTCTACGGATCCTAGATAAAGGCCCTGACACCTCCCTTATGAGCACTCTATTTGAATCACATCCTTACCCCATTTAACACTACTCTAGTTACTCTTGGATTGACAGCCCCTTTCCTAGTAGCCACCGTGGTTGGAGAATTTATCTTCAGATACATTCTCCCATGTTCTAGTAGATAAAAACTAGATGTAAAGCCCTTCTCGTGGTCCCTCAGACACCAATAGGTCTGAAAATATATAAATAAAATAAATATATATCTTCACTTGTGGATTAGAGCAAAACCCCAACAAGTACCTTTTCCCAAGCATCCTATCTTGGGGTATCAAAGAAAACTCCATATAGAATCATCCGACTACTTTTGAGTTGAAATAAGTCCCCATGCCACATCTCTCAGTCCCTTTTAGTCGGACTTATCGTTCCACCAAC
>CM038214.1:37153817-37296542 GCA_021442155.1 Cymbidium sinense
CCCTCAATCAGAAGAAAATGCCATTCTCATTCTCACGAAATAGGACACTCTATTTACTTAACTTCCCCATTTCTCCATCAAACTCAAATTAACTTTGCACGAACCTTCCACAGGCCTCAGAGCAAGAACAATCATCTCCCAAGCTTCCCAAGCAGGAGGTGGGACTTGATCAAGTTGAGCTCCAAATCATCGATTCATGGCCTTACGAATGTTGAATAATTGATCAATTACACTCAGCGGGGCTTCATCTCCACTAGATGAAGCTTCCTTTATTCAAACCGATCTTGAGATCGGTGAGGTATGCTTCCAAAACCAATAGTTTGGCAAAAAAATGGGTTGGAGCTTTTTGAAGAAAACTTACATCTCATGTGATGTTGATCATTGGATCCCCTCATCGATGTCATGAAGGTGTGGGATCCTTGGGTTGATCTGAGCTTCGAGTAGCTTCGGATCAAGTGAAATGATGGACGGACTACATTTTCCCTCACTTGAGTGAAGTTATATCATGTACTGAACATTCCATGTGATTAGAATGGATAGTCATGATTAGATCTGCTAGATCGATATGATTTAATCTTATTAAGCTGTGGGATTAATCATAGTCATCCGATATTAGATTGGACAGCGGACAAGAAAGCATTCACCACCACGTAGGTGTTGAGTCGGATAACTTCTAAGTAGCCAATCCCGCGGTGCCACGTCGAAAGTGCGCTGCGTCAGCGCGTCACGTGGCAAGATTAGCTTTAATTAGGCTTAATTAATCATTTTTAATGATTGAAACTTCTAAAATCATAAAACATCATAGAGAAATAAAACAAATGCAAATAAATACTCATTTTAAAGGTATTTCATAAGAGAATTAATTAAAAATGATCTTAACTAATTTTGAATAGTAATTTATGTTTAATTTCAAAATTAATTAGCATAATTACTTTTTCATTACTTGAGCAATTAATCTCAAATTTTGTGGCTCAATTTAATGGGATGACCTCTACCTCCCATGATTTTCTTGGGATTTATTCCTCACTTAATTAGGAAAATTGACTAATTAAACTTTAACTACTCTTTTAAGTTAATTAATGATTAATTAATCCCATGAACAATAATAAATTGGTTAATTAAGTTTATTAATCATTGTTCAACACTAAGTGAACTAAGGAATAGGGTTGGGTCCACTTTCCCTAAGTTCATTTCACCCTGTTTAAAAATGAAATTAATTAAGATTTAGCTAATTAATTAAATCACTTAATCAAATTGAAATCATAATCACATTAGACCTTAATTAATTAAATCATGGGGTAGATCTTTTGGGTGTTTAATAAACTAAAGGAATTTTAATAAAATTATGGTTAGTCCACATGTGTGGGAAAACCATAAGAGTAATTAATTAAGTCCCTTAATCTTATTAACTATTATTCATGAGCCAATTGCATTAGGCCCCTTTTATTTCCTAGGATCATTGCAAGTTTATTTTCCATGCATATCATGTTGGCTCATAATTATTTAGTTAATTACTTTAAGGTGACATAGGTAAGGGTAATTAATTCATCTAATTAGGGGTTCAACTTAATTAACCCATAAAATCAACTTAATTACATTTCCTTAAATTAAATCAAATCACTTATGTCAGAATGGGTTTAAAATAGCAAGTGATTATTTCTCTTCTCCTCTTTAAATCAAATCAAATCCAAAACTTAATTAAAAAGAAGCTTTGGTTTGCTTTAAAAAATCTTATTTGATTTAATTATCTTTAAGAACTAGTTTGGTTGAATGAATAACATGCATATATTTGATTGTCCTCTTTCCAATCATGTTAAATTTGGTATGTCATTTGAATTCATGCATCCAACTTTTCAAAATCAAGTAAAATAAAATGGATTTCCTTTATGTAAGCTTGCATGTGTTGATTTAATTTAATATATGTGTTGGTATTATCACTATTAAATCCAAATGTATTTTTCAAAAGCTTATAAATGAATAATAATATGTGTTATGATGCTAGTTAGAAATACATAAGAAATGCATGTGCTTATATCTTAAGTGTATGAAGGTTGAGTTCTCTTTCCTTTATTCATGTGTTGATTTATATAACATTGAATGGTAATGGGTATATAGTCTGGACATCCTAGGAACACGATGCTTTAGTTAGCCCCAAGGAGGTCATTTGATTACCTCACTTCCCTGGTTTGTTACTTGGTTGATGAAATCGAAAAGAAGAGATGTTGAATCTGAATTTGTTCTCTCTTAAAAAAAAGATCCAAAAACACTAAACCCTAAACTAAAACCTGAACCCTAGGAAAATCTAAACCCTACCTAAAAAAAAACCTAAACCCTAAAACCCTAAACCCTAAACTAAACCCACCAAAAACCCTAAAACCTAAAAACCTAAAATAAAACATAAAAATAAAATAAAATAAATATAAACCTAAATAAAATAAAAACTAAAATAAAATAAACCTAAACCTAAACCTAAACCCCAAATAAAAATAAAATAAAAATAAAATAAAATAAAATAAATAAATAAACTAAACTAAAAATAAAATAAACCTAAAATAAAACTAAAATAATAAAACTAAATGTAAAATAAAATAAACTAAAAAATAAAATAAAATAAAACTAAATAAAACATAAACCTAAAAATAAAAAAAACCTAAATAAATAAAACCTAAACTAAATAAATAAAATAAACCAAAACTACTAAATACTAAATAAAATAATAAACCTAAACCTAAACTAAACTAAACTAAAATAAAAAAAAACTAAAATAAAATAAACCTAAACTAAACTAAAATAAAATAAACCTAAAAAATAAAATAAAAATAAAACTAAAAAATAAAATAAAACTAAACCTAAAATAAACTAAAATAAACCTAAACTAAATAAATAAATAAAACTAAATAAAAATAAAAAAATAAACAAATAAAATAAAAAAAATTAAATAAACTAAAATAAATAAAATAATAAATAAATAAACTAAATAAACTAAACCTATGGTTTACTTAATTTTAAGAAAAATAGCCTGCTAAACCCTAAACCCTAAATCTTAAACAAACCCTACCCTAAACCACAAAAAAAACCCTAACCTCACTTTTGGGTGAGTTCTCAACTTTCTCATCATAGATCTAGGACTCTTATAGACACCAAGAGTTCCTTAGTCTTAAGACACTTCTAGTGATTAGGTGAACATCTAACCTAAGGCTAGAGACTTAGAAGGATTAGACAAAAGAATAGATCATGCCATGATTTAGGAAAACTTGCCTACCCTATATCCTTAGACCTAATCCATGCTTCCTTCCTCAAACCAAACTCAAATCCAAACATAAATCAATTCCAAATCAAATGATTGAAACCCATAATCAAATTCAAAAAAAAAAACCTTTTTAAGCCCTTTGATTTTATCTTATGGACTTAGCCTTAACCAAATTCAAATCAACCCCAATTCAATTTATTTTCTCAAATATCTATTCAATCTCAAATCAAATTTTAAATCAATTCCAAATCAAATGACTAGAACCCAAAATAAAATTCAAATTCCAAAATTCCTTCCATGAACCACCCTCATATGTTTAGCCAAAACCCCTATTAAACCAAATCAAACTTGATTGATTTCTTTATAAATCAATCATTCTTTCATTTATATTCACAAATATAAATGAAATCCAAATTCAAATGAGCCAAACCAAATCTAACTAAATCAAACTGAATCAAGACCTTTCTTAAGCCATATAGATTTACCTCCATAAGCTTAATCAAATCTCAACCCAAATTCAATTGATTTCTTTATAAATCAATTATTCCTTCAATTTTATCTACAAATATAAATGAAACCTACCCTCTAATGACCAAATATAAATCAAACCAAATCAATTCCCCACTTAAGCCCTATTGACTTATACCCTTAAACTTGGTCAAATTTGCTTCCAAATCACTCCAAACTCAAGTGATTTTCTCAAAACCCATTTATATCATCATTTATATTCACAAATATAAATGAAATATATATCCAAATGGACAAAACCAAACCCAAATCAAATCAAATTTCTAATTTTAGCCTTTTTTAGCCAATTTCTTGAACTTGGCTAAATGATATCCAAATCAACCCAAACCCATGGATTTATTCATGAATCAATCATTCCTTCAATTAGTTACCCAAATATAAACATAAACTACAATTATCAAACCAAATCCAAGTCAACTCAAGTCAAGCCCATGTTGACCCCTTTTGACTTGAAATTGTCAAATGAACCAAAATCCATTTGACTCCAAACCAATTGCAATTGGATTTATATTTTCATCCTAAGCTCATATGTGAGTTCAAATAAACTTGAACCAAAACCAAACTAATTGACCCATTTAGGTCCACTTGACCCAAAATGACCTAAAAGACCCTTTTGAGCCAAGTTCTAATCCAACCCAAATGGATTAAACCAAGCCCATCCAAACTTCATATCATGATCATCTTAGGGTGATTAACTACCTTGAATTGGGTCAAACCAAGTCAACTTAGTCCTTTGACCAAGTCAACCTTTAGCCTAAATGAAACCTAAATTAGCTAAAACCCACCATATACCAAATTATTGAAACCATTGATTCAAATCAATTCATAATCAATGATTGAACACGATCAAACCCTCAATTGAGACAAACCAAGTCCAATTGATGATTTGACCTAAGTTGACCCAAATTGGCCTAAAAAAAATGGGTCAAATCATGATTTGATCCAAATTGATTGCAACCAATGGCTCAAGTTCATTCCAAATCATTTATTGAACTGAAAGCCATGATTGAGCCTAATTTGACCAATTTGTCAACAACCTAGCCCAAATTGATCTAAAAGGTCAAATTGGCCAAAATCTAAATTAAACCCAAATCAAACCAAAACAAAGCCTACAATCATTTTTCAACCAATTGAACATGAACCAACACCTAACTTAACCCAATTTGGTCAAATTTGTTGAATTGGTCAACTTTGCCCATTTGATCTATTTGAATCTAAATGAGCCAAAATTGAAGCTAAGCCAAATTAATCTAAACCACTTAAACCAAAACTCTTCAAATCATCATTTAAACCTAGCCCAAGCCTTAGTTTGACCCAATTTGACCAATTGGTCCTAACAACATGAACCCATAAGAGCCCATTTGACCAAATGAAAGCCAAACCATCCCAAAGAAACCCATGGGACCATAG
Organism: Cymbidium sinense; assembly: GCA_021442155.1. Classification (NCBI taxonomy): domain Eukaryota; kingdom Viridiplantae; phylum Streptophyta; class Magnoliopsida; order Asparagales; family Orchidaceae; genus Cymbidium; species Cymbidium sinense. The sequence goes on from CM038214.1 coordinate 37,159,006, forward strand.
GAATTGGCCAAACCTGACCCAAACCAATCCTAGATCACTCCCAAACTAGCCTAAATCTAGGTGGACCCCATGCAAGGGAATTAGCCATTGGACAAACCTCACCACATTGGATTCTTTCCATAAGAAGTCCACTCTCCCATCACTTGGGCAGCCATCCTAGTGCCAAATGGGGTGTGCCTAAGATTTCTATCCCACCCTAGAATAGCTAGGATCAGCCATGGACTAAGGGTAGTTCACCTCCTCCCATCTCAAGCTAAATCGAGCACCCAAAGGACCAAGCCAACCCAATCATGCTAAATCTTGCCTTAAGCTCCCTACCATAACTTCCTCCAACCCTAGCATGCCACATGGAGCTGATGGTGACCCCTTTGATGCCTCGATGATGATGAATAGATAGAAATTCAGGGATGGACCCCATCTATCCATCACACATAATTGAGGGTATAGTCCCTCAATTTGAGTAGGATTCATCACCATCTACACTCTCTGAGCCCCAAGTGAGAAACAAAATCCCTCAGGCCATTTTTAAACCTCCTTCGATCGACCATTCTTCTCTGTGTGTGAAACTAAAATAAGAGAGACCTCCCTTGATTCAAACACATCCATCCCTTAACCAAACATCAATTAAACTTGCACACACCTTCACCACACCTAATCAAAGTAAATCATCCCTTGAGTTCCAAAGCACCAAAATACTTTGATCAAGATCGAATGCTCAAAGGGAGGGCCTTGGTCCATAGAGCAAACCACCTTAAAGCTCATGTGGCTCAAGGGCTTCATTTCTACCAAATGAAACTACCTCATCATTGGAATCATCATAAGCTCATGAGGTAATTTCTCAAAATTGATCCTTGAATGAAAATATGTTTGGTCCTTTTTTGAACTTACATGAGCCCATCCCAGCCATTGGATCCTTGTGGATCCTTCACATGAAGGTGTGGGTTGAGTTTGAAGTGGATCGAGCTTGGATGAGCTCAAATTTGATCCATGGTGAGCTCTATCATTCATCATCATGAAGATGGATCATGCGCCATCCATTTTGTGTGATTGGAATAGATAGCTGTGATCAAATCATGTCAAAACCCTTAATTTAATCCTCCTTAACTGTAGGATTTAATCATGGTCATCCGACTTAGATCTGATGGTCCACAAGAAAGCACGTCCACCACAATCTGAGTTAGCATCATGATTTAACAACTTAAATGGCCTATCCCATCGAACCACATGGAAAGCGTGATGTAAGCAGCGTCGACCCGCGTAATCGATGAAGTTAGGAAGTTAATTAAATTTAATTAAATCGATTTTGAGGCTAAAATTTCTAAAATTCATAACAAATCTTAGAAAAATCCAAAAAAATATAAATGAGGGCTCATTTAAAGGTATTTTAAAGGGGAATCCATAAAAATTATTATTAATTAATTTTGAACAATAATTCATGCTTAAGTAAGGTTTAATTAAAAATTTAATTAGCCTAATTACTCTCTAATTAATTATCCATTTAATTTCAAACTTTCCAAATGACCTCTAGCTCCCCTATTTTTATTAGAATTTATTGAATAGTTAATTAGGAAAATTGATTGATTAAGTATTAATTACTCTCCTACCTTAATTAATGATAATTAAGTAAATGAACAATGGATTAATTAATTAATTAAGCTTATTGCCATATGCTAACATTGAAAAGTCTTAGGGAAATGGTTTAGGTTTATTCTTTATGACCATTTTATTAATCCTCTTCATTTGTTTCAAATTAATTAAAGTTTAATAAATTAATTATCCACTTAATTAATCAATTAAAAGAAAGGGAATTTAATTATTTTAAAGCCTAATTGTTTGAAATGACTTAGGGATTGAGATTGAGGCCTCTTTCTTGATCTCTTTCCCTTAGTTAATTTCATTATCCTAATTAAAATATAATCAAAGGATTTAATTAACTAATTAATGGCTTAATTAAATTAATTTAAAATCCAATTCATTCTAACTTTGATTAATCAATCTTGGGTAGTTCTCTAGATGTTTAATAGTCTAAGAAATTTAATGAAATTACGATTAGCTTATATGGTGAGAAAATCATAAAATTGATTAATTACATCACTTAAGCTTAATTAATTATATGAGCCAATTATTAGGCCCCTTTCATTTCTTAGGAGCATTGCTAATTTACTTTTCATGTTGTTGCATATCATGTTGTCTCATCATTAATTAGTTATTTAACTTAAGGTGATATACGTAAGGTTTAATTAATTGATTTAATTCATACCTAAACCTAATTAAGCCATAAAATCAACCTAATTGCTTTTCATTAAATCAATTTAACTCACACATATATGGAATGGGATTAAGATTACCAAACCTCTTTCAGATTTCTTAAATTAAATCAAACATGAAATCAAAAATGGTTTTAAGAAACTTTGGTTTATCTTAAATAAGCTTGTTTAATGTGATTATCCTTAGGAATTAGTTGGATTGAATGAAAACACATGCTTGTGTTATTTTATTTCTTTCCAATCATGTTAAAATATTGTATGCCACTTGTAGTCATGCATTAATTTCTTTCAAATTATTTAAATGAAGATGATTTCCTTTATGTCAATTTGCATGTGTTGGCTTAATTAAAAATATGTGTGTTTATTATCACTATTAAATCTCAAATGTAATTTCAAAAGCTTATTAATAAATAATGATATATATATATATATATATATATATATATATATATATATATATATATATATATATATATATAACATATATATAGATTATAATTACACATATGCTTGTATGTGTATGAAGTCTCTTTCTTACATTCATATGTTGACTTGCATAAGTTTGAATATATTAGTCTGGACATTTCGGGGATGCACTCTTTAAGTAGCCCAAAGAAGGTTGCTACCTCACTCCCCTAGTGCAGAATGATGGCGACGTGCCTATTTAATTTCATTCTTATGCACTTTAACATTATAATTTAGATAGAGCTTAATTCATTTACACAAATATACTAAATAAATTAAACTCTATTTTTGCATGGTGTTTTCTATTCTTATAGTTGTTTATACATCCATATGTATTTAAGAATAACAAGTATATTAGTTTGAACATTCGGGGATGCACAGCTTTAAGTAGCCCCAAGGAGGTTCCTACCTCACTCCCGTGGTGTCGAACAATGGAAACATACTTGCTTAAAACTTTCATACATTTGAATGTGTATTTAGCTAATGAATGAAAACCCCCTTTTCTTTCTATTAAAAGTCATGCATTCATATTTTGTTCAAGTGGTTGGGTTGATTAGTCATATGATTTAGAGTTCTTTTCTTATGCTTTTGTATAAGAATTTAGATGAAACTTTAAATTAATATGACAAATAATTCAACCAAATGAGACATTAATTCCAAGTACACTTGCTTACTTTCATCATTTAAGTGTGCTAAGATATAAATTGCATGTATAGTTATGTTTAGGACTTAATCATATGCATGCTATATATAATGGAAAGAAATGACAAACATGTGTTAGGTGATAATAATTAATTCTAATAATCTTAAGTTGCCTTTCTTATTGAATGAGATTATTTAAAGTGAACATAAACTCTAGGACAAATTAAAATATGTAATAAGCCATTCATTAAGATGATTGATTAATTAATTTGTTTTAGATGTGACTTAAGGTAGGGATGAAAGAGAGTGATCTCTCTTTTCTTCCCTTTATCTTAGTTGTTTAGTATAAGACAAATGAAAAATATAAAACATTAACTAAAATTTACAAATCAATTAAATCATTTGAATTGAAACCACCATTTATAATTAAATGTCCTCCATACTTAGAGAATGACAACTCTAAAGCCTAGTAAGAACATACCACACAAGCCTTAATACACACACATTATATTAAGTCACCACTTCTAGTTTTATGTTAGGGTGGTGCATGGTTTGATGTATGTTTGGTTTTATGATATACTATTGTAGACTAGATGTTAGGGTGTATGCTCTTAGACTGGATGTTAGACCGTGATTAGCCTAATTATATTTTTTATAGGAGATTATGCTTAAGGGGAGCTTAAAATAAATATAAAATGCTCTCTTTTGCAAGTTACTTAATCTCTAAGCATAATCTATACTAGACGGTGGACTTGGTTATAGGATGCTAAGTCTAAATTAAACATATAACTGCTTGGGTTGTATGGTGTGTTTAGCTAACACTTATTTTGTAGGTGTAGTTAGATTTACTTTTCTTATTTTTAATGTAATTATGCATTAGGAATTTGGTTAAGTGTTATGAAGGGATTAGGATGAGCGGAGCCTAGAAGGCTTTGGCCTAGGAGGCCCCATGATGCCTTTGAACAAAGCAAATCCAAATGATGAAATAGAGGAGATATGAAGATATGAAGACCCCCTATAACATTTATTCATTTGTAATTGTAATTATTCTTCTACATTATCAGGATGTATAAGGGTAGAGCTCGGCTATCCATTTCTCTTTTAGATTATGCAGATGGTACGATCGGCTTTTCTTTCATTTTGAGTTTATAAATTGATTGATGCATTGTTTACAATTGTGTAATAGAAATGGCATGTATTTTCTTAGTTTTTTCATATATGATGACTTAATGTGTGGTCTGGATCTGCTTAGGCTCTAAAGGAAAAATGAACTTTTTACCCCAATCACAGCTCATAACTAAATTTTCTAAAACAACTCATAACCTCATTTAAAGCCTATGTATTAAATTGAGATAATTAAAAGATTTAGAAACCCCTTAGCTAAATGATGTATGTTTAATATCATGCATATCATCTTGTTTCATTCTTACTAAGAGAGGTTTTCATCCTTGCACGATATGGGAATACTTGACCCCATGGTGGAAAACACCCCTTTCTCTCTGATTTAGCCAATAACCTTATTTCATCATCCATTTAGGCATATAAAATCCTATGGCCTATGTCAAAATAAAAAGTCCAACATCAAATAAAAATTGATAAAATTTGCATTAGACAAAGTCATTATTCATACTACTCATGCTCTAGTCTCTTAGAGATTGGGTTTAAAGACTTTAGTGAATTGACCACATGATTTTAAAATATAGGAGGAGTTAGCTAGCTACTACTCCAGGCAGTTATAAGTCTAATAGTCGGGTGATTTACTCTCTTTTGTGGAGGTAAATAGTATACCTACTTTTCTCCTTAGATTTAGGATGTGCTTTGGCCCTTGCCAAAGATCCCTAAATTTAGGATCAGATTACTATTTCCCTAAGACTATAAGCATAAATCCTCACCTCTTAGGCATTTCAACAATCTTGTATTGTGGGATCATAAGTCTAGCTTTCTAATAAATTTCACACAAATAAATAATTCCCTTCAATTTCAAACATATAAAACTAATAATAAGATAGATTGGAATGCTCACTAGGTCTCTAGTATCATGAGCATCCCTTACTCATTTTCTTTTGGCTTGTTAACAAGTCTCTCCTTTTGATCTAACCTACTTGATTTTCTAAATATAACTAATTTATTGATAGTCTACCTTTGAATTCTTTGGAGACAATAATTTCTTACTTTAATCGAGAGTATTCCTAAGGAACTCACCTTAGATGTAATTAACTATGGGGCTTACCCTATAGGAAACTTTAGAACCTAGTTTAAATAAACCTTTATTCATCCATGTAAAGTAGGGAAAAATCTCTAGTACATTGACCCATCATGCCTTAGGAGTCCTTATTAGATGATTGGGTCTATTGTAGGGTAGTTATTTTTATCTTTCAAGATAATGCACTATTCCTTGATGTCATACCTGATCACCTCAATAAGTATACCCTCAGTTCTACATTGTATCCCACCAATACACACACACACATAGAATTAAAAATAAATACCATAGATTTTTCTAACAACTCCGCTGTGGATGGTTCCTATCTCCATCTCTTTAGACAATTGTTATCTCAGGCATCGATAGATGGACTTATATTTCATATATAAGAAGACTATCTTTGGCACTTAGCTTATTTCATTCTTAAGCGAAGCTAGCCAACATCCTCTAGGTTTTAGCACCTCACTCCTTATAGGTCTTGAAACCCCTATTAGATTTCCCCCAATAGGTAAATAAATAAATAAAATTAACTCATGAAAGGAGATGACAAATATTTAGAACTGCCTTACCACTAGCTTGGTGAGGCAAGGTTCATCTTAATGTTTAAGAAAATAAACTCTTTTGCAAAATGCCACTTTCCAAAAGCACTTTTTAAAAATCCTAGGAAGCGATCAGTCTGATTATGAGGAGGGAAGGGTCAGTTTCATCCCCGATGAGGATGAATTCTTGGAGGACTCAATCCACATGGTCAATAATAGGAGCTCCCTCAATAGAGACCAGCAGAGTCAGGAAGCTATTATGGTTGAAGAAGATGATGTCATCCATTCAACTTTGAACCTCCTTCAACAAATTAGATAGAAGGATAATCAGATCAACTGGATGGAGAAAAGGATGTAAGACTTATTAGTAGTCATCCATGCACTCCAAAACTAGGCCTCAACCATGTAGCATATACTAATAGAGGTAGATCATCCTGAGTTAGCACACATCCTAGATCAACCCAAGAGCACTTCTCTAGTAGATCAGGACTATAGTAGCTTGCATAGGAAGGTGGTGGATAGTACCTCCATGCATGAGAAGGATACCAAGCACATGGTGGAACAATAGGTGAGGAAAGCACTGGCACAAGCCTGTGGTGGCTCATTTGTTCTAAAGGGTAGACACTACCCAGAGAAATTTGATGCAGTCTAATATCTTTGATGGCAGTGGGAAACCTCGCCAACATATTGCACATTTCAGGGCCATTTATTGCAATGCCGGAGGTAGTGACACCCTTCTTTTCAGATTGTTTATTAGCAGTTTAACGGGTGTTGCATTTGACTGGTATTGCAAACTATCCAATGGTTCGGTAAAGACATTAACTTAGTTGGAGCACCTCTTCATTAGAAGGTTTGTTAGAGCTCAGCAAAAGTTATTGTAGGCAACCTCATTGTAACAAAGAAAAATCCCAACGAGTCCCTTGTTGATTACATTCTCAGGTGGAAAACCTAAGTATGAAATGTGAACCATAATTGTATGAAAAACACACCATAGAGATTCTCCTGAAGAACCTCCATGGCCCAGTCTCTTTCACTCTCAAGGGTTTTCTATTCAAAACTTTTGAGAAACTAATCAACAAAGGTGGCTATAAGGAAGCCAAATAGCTCTAGGACCAATCAACTAAGCCCAAACCGAAGGCATTTGAGAAGAAAGGGTAATAATAGATAATAAGGGGAAACAAGTAGCTGTTTCAGGATGAGCCTCGAGCTCAATAGGCTTTTCCTCCTCTGCCACCACCTTGGTCATCATACCGACCACCTGCCACCACCGCCTCCTTATTAGCATCCTCTAGTAGTATTCCTACCACCACCGGTAGCTATTACTACTTATTCTTCTTGCTAATTGAATAAGCCTTATTCATTCAAGAGGTAGTTAGGAAGATCTTTAAGAATCTCTTAAAGAAGCGATTTTTTATTATTAAGAGGCCGAAGAAGTGGGCAAGAGCCATGATCCAAACTATTTCCCTACCACCACATGTGAGGCCATGTCGTAGAAGATTGAATTACCTTTAATGGCTGGCTTGGTAGCTAAATACAAGCATCATCATCCCCAAAATACCTATTAGAACAACCTTCTATATTGAGTAATCCTTGGGGATACATGTGATCCTCTTAAGACAAAGGAAGGTTGGGATATCTCTCACCTCCAAGAAAATCATTTATAAGATTAGGAAACTACCCGGTGCACGAGGAAAACCTCCAACTCCAAGGAAGGTTTGTAAGTTGCTAAGGATAACTTGAGTGAGGTAGGAGCCCAACAGCAGTAGCGATAGCCTCCACTTTCCACAGATAGTGTAGTAGCGCAACCACCGACTAGTTCCAGTACTCTTTCCACAATTGTAGCTACAGTTCCTCCAATCAACACTTCTTTTAGCAGCCATATTATATCGGCAGAGGTGGGTGCCAAACCCCTTACTCTGCTTACTTTACTTGATTTGTACTTTTTACCTCCATCCAAATCTAAGAAATCAATGAAGAAAGTTGATTCCACTTACTTTTGTGTCACTTCTGATGATTTGCTTAAATTTATTCCTATAGAAAGCTCTCCCATCTAATTAATAATAACTTTAGTTCTCATTCCTCTTATACCTTAGAAATGGATTACCCATTTTATTGCTTAGTTTTTGAGATTGATTTAGAGTCATCCAACTCGATGATCCCAAGGAGAAGCTATAGTTGGAGATGAGCATGTAAAACTTTTAACTAAACCATCTCATAAAGTTCAGTCAAGTCAACCTCCAGTGGTAAAGTTCTACCTCCTAGGGTAGCACCTCAAGATAAGGGTGAGTGAGTCATTGGTTCAATCAAACATATATCCCCTCCAATGGATGCTCCACTGATATACTTGTGGAGGACCACTAAAGTTGACTACAATGTCCTCTCACGAGAAAGTTGCCATAAAAAGCATATATGATGCTCTTGTCCAAAGAGATGAGAGTCATTGATCAAGGCTTTTCTTGATCTAGAAAATATGCTTCGCCAAATTAGAGAGAAGGCATGTTATTCAAGAGAAGCTCATGGAGTTACATTCACGATGAAGACCTTCTTTTGGGATAATCAATCACAACCATCCCTCACATCACAATGGATATGGGTTCAGACTCTCTAGAGTGTTAGTTAATATAGGTGCATAAGTGAACATTATGTGTCTAAAGACTCTTGCTTACCTGAGGATTGACATTTCTGAACTTTGAGGATATCGGATGATGTTGAGAGGATTCAATGAGCAAGGTAAGAGGGCTTTAGGCTCCATAGTGTTTCCATTAGAGATAGATGACTGGAAGAAAGAAGCTAAGTTCTACATAATTGATTCGATACATCTTTCACTACTTTGCTCAGTAGGCCTTGGATACATGAGAATAAGATGGTTTCATCCTCTCTATATCAGTGCATCAAATTCCAAAGTGGTGGAATCAAATACTATGTCAAAGGAGACTTGTAACCATTTTCAGTTAGAGAGGTTGAGATATATGAGGACTACTCTTTCTCAAAATAAGAAATTTTATTCTCACAAACATGGTCAAAGTTAAAAAAATAAAAGAAAAGAAAGAAAGAAAAGACAAGTGAGCGAGAAATAGACACGAGGAATTAGAGCTTGACATTAAATTCCATCCATAGTTTGTTCCTCCATATGAACACATGGGTAGGGTCGCTCGACCCCATCGAGGAAGAGGTAGATCCAAAGGTTCTAAATGCTTAAGACCTCTGGTGGCTAGCAAGTAGAAGTTATATTCTAGCTCATAGAGTACCCCTCCACATAGACTTAAAATCTAGTTGGATGATGAGTCTCATGTGGTTAGTATAATCAACCCTCTCAATGGGTCCCATTGGACATGATCGAGCGGCAGATGAAGAGCCTCCAAGCAAAGCATGAATGTATGTATCTAGTATTATGTAGAATAGTAGTAGTAGTTGAGAACTTTAGCTCTAACCCCACTTTCCTCTTAGAAAGTTGAGGGTTTGGTAGTTAAGGAGGCCCCCAAGTCATCCATAGAAGTCAAGCCGAAGATGTTTTTATTAAGCATCATCCTCAAGTGAGGAAGAGAACTTGATGATGATTCATATAAAGATCTAATACAATTACCTTTTGATTGATATTCACATTGTGTTCTTAATTTGGCAAAGAAGGGTTTAATACCACATACTTTATCTAAACATTGGTTGGATTACTTTGAAAGGTTATGGGACAACCAAAGAAGACATCCATAATCAAGACCAGGACTAGGATTTGACAGTAGGTCCACGATGATGACATTTTACTAGTCATCACCAATCATTTGGAGTCTAATAGGTTCTTTTCAAATCATGCTAACTCATATGAGAAAGTGTGTTTAGAAGGTTCAGATGATCCAAATGAGTTTGAAGTCAAAGATGCACTACCAGAGTTTAAAGAACAAATCAGATCAACCATCGATTAACTTAAAGAAATCAACTTAGGAACAAAAGAAGATCCATGCGACATACATTAATTCCCTATTGAATGAAGAAGAAACCAATGACTTAGTTAAGCTATTGGAGCTTAATTGCTTTGCATGTAGTTATGAATAAATGCCCAATTTATCTCTATGTAGCGATCCACTTAGCAATGCTAACCTATCAAGCTCCTAGATGCATGCGGACATTGAACAATAGATCATTTCTAAAATCAAGAAACTTATCGATCTGGTTTTTTTAGCAAAGAGAAATATCTACGGTTAGTCGGTGTCATTCCGGTTAAGAAAAAAATGGCCAAATGCATATGTGTGCCAATTTTAGGGATCTGAATAAGACATGTCCTAAAGATGAATTTCCTACCAATACTAGAGCTGATGGTGGACATTGCCTCATTGCATGCAATATTCTCTTTCATGGATGGGTCATTTGGCTACAACCAAATTAAGATGGCCCCAAAGATGAGAAAAATATTGCTTTTAAACACCAATCGAATCTATTATTATAAGGTCATGCCCTTTGGCCTTAAAAATATCAATGCTACATACTAGCGGGCCATGACTCAGATCTTCAATGAACTTATTCATCATCAGGTTGAATATTATGTTGATAATCTTGTAGTCAAAAGTAAAGAAAAAAAAGACCATCTCTTTGACTTGATAGTATTTTTTGAATGGTTAAGGCAATCAAACCTTAAAATGAATCCCTTGAAGTGTGCATTTGGTAGCTTCAGGAAAATTCTTTGGGTTTGTTGTCGACATCATGGAATAGAAATCAATCCAAAGAATAGAATAAGACAATATTAGAAATGCCACCCCTTAAAGTCTAACAAAACTTCAGATCATTCCAAGGGTGGTTGGCGTATCTAAGATGCTTCATTTCCAACCTATCAAGAAGATGCGAGCCATTCTCAGCACTTGTCAAAAAGGATGCTAAGTTCAAGTGGGATGATAAGTGCTAACATGCTTTCAAAGACATTAAGCACTACTTGATGATGCTGTCAGTTCTAGCAACCCCTATCTTGGGCAAGCCGCTCATACTATATACTATAGTATTAGGCGGCTCCCTCAGCATTTTTGTGGGCCCAAACCAATGACAAAGGGAAAGAGAATGCACTCTACTATCTCAATTATCATCTAATCCTTATTGAGGAAAACTACCCACCTATTCAAAAGCACTACCCAACATTAATCTTTGCATCCCAAAAGCTATGGCATTATATGCTTTCTCAAGGTGAATCTGATCTCTAGGATCAATCCACTACAATATCTCATAACATAGCGATGTTATCTATCAGATGTTGGTCCATGATTTTATCATAGTTTGACATTACTTTTGTACCCCTCCATGGTGAAAGGAGAAGCACTAGCATATTTCTTAGCATCACACCAACTTCCCCTTTGTGATGACCTCCCGATGAACAAATCATGAACTTAGGGGACACTAACATTCACCACTAGAGATGTATTTTGATGGTGCTTCCTTTCAAAAGAAGAAAAACCCACTCTTCCGGAGGCGGGGGTAGGAATAGTTTTTTAACTCTAGTCGATGTGATGAGATTCTCATATCATGTATCCAATCCATGCACCAACAATGAAATTGAATATGAGGCTTTGATTTTGTTAGGAGTTAGCCATTATGTGTCTAGAGCATCAACATCTTAGGATTATCAATTAGTTATCAACCAAATTACTTGTTTTACAAAGTCCTAAATCCTAAGCTCCATCATTACCACAAGTATACCATGGAGTTCGGCTAAAATCCAGAGGTTACCATTTACAAGATTCATCGAGGAGAGAACAACATTGTAGATGTATTTACCAAGCTTGCCAAAGAGTTTGCCTATCTAGAAGATGATTCCATACCAATAAGGGTCCAATAGACAAGTCTTATCCCTTGTTGACTTGAACTCATCAAGAGACTCTCTCTTGAAGGGGAGGTTATCATTGCCAAGAAGGAAGGAGTTGGATTTGAGGCAACCATTAATGGATTATCTAAATATAGGTAAACTACCTCAAGAGAAGTCATTAGCCCATCAGGTGAACCAGAGAGCCTCTCATATACTATCTTGGATGACACTTTGTCGACAATCCTTGATCATATGTGGTTACGTTGTTTGGACAAACACGAAGCACATAAGATCATGACCAAGGTACACTCAGGTTTATGTAGAGCATCAATCAATATGATGAAATTCAAGATAAAAAAACTATGACACTACTAACCTTCAGACTACATGGATGTAGCTATGAGATGCCACCAATGTCGGGTGTGCGGTGTGGTCTACACCAACCACCAACACATCCTACATTAGCCTCATGGCCATTTGAGTGTTGGGGTACCAACATAGTTGGTTTATCGATCCTCCTTCTTTTAAGGGTCATCGGTTCATTCTAGTTGCCACTTTTTTTCAAGTGGAGGCAATCCCACTCGAGAGGTGACAACTCGCATGTGCTCAAATTTTTTAGGATCCATGTCATATAGGTTTGGGGTTCCTCGATAAATTATATCGATAATGATATTGCATTCAAGAGCACTAAAATTAACAGCTTTGCTCAAAAACATATCATAGATTAAAGATATTCTACCATCTATTATCCAAGGGCAAATGGCTTAGCATAAGCCTTCAACAACACTCTCATCCAGATATTAAAGAATACACTCAGTGATAATGAGCAATAGTGTGAGGTAGTTAGTTGAAGCATTGTGGGCTTACACTACATACAGACTCCAACTCAATCTACCCATTCTCTCCTGGTGTATGGGTGCATTCTACCATTAGAAGTCCAACTCCCATCATTAAGGATAGTGTGGGTAGTAAAATCACAATGGAGTAGAACACCAAGTTGCTTAGAAGAGCTCAAGGTTTGGAGGAGAGACACACCTCGGGCATTCCGAACCTCTAATTGTATAAAGCCAAAATGATTCAAGCTCATAACAAGTTGGTGTCCTATAGTTTATCAAGTAGAGAGCTTGTTTTAGTTATAAAGAGACCAAATTGTCCCTTAAGATGGGAGGTAAGTTTGAACCCACTTGGGAAGGCCCTTTCCATAGAAGACCTACCAAAAGGATCTTATCGCTTATAATTGTAAGGAGAGTGCTATGCTTCTAATCAACGGGCTCTACCTAAAGAAATACTATCCAAAAATCTTGTTTGAAAATAATTATCAATAAAATTTCTTTCATCTCAAATTCCATCTTTTCATATTGGTTAGAAATATCTTTGCTTGAAAATCCACCAACATGTGTTTAGGGTAGGTGTAAGGAACCCAAGCGTGTCTATCCTTTGGCAACACAACAAACACAAACTACACACAATCACATAAAATAAACATTTATCTTTTATCTCAGGCTATTTTGATGTGTGATAAAGCCCCCTATGGCACTCACTCATTAGTTGCTAGGTTGGGCTGGCATATTACCTTGCTAGTGTGTCACCCCAGTGGTTACTTGTTTAGGATGTAAGTCTACAAGCTTTCTTCCTAACTTGACCATTGCAAATGAGTGCTTGTTACTTTAGTAGGCCTTATTTTAGTAAGCTACCTCATGTTGACTTTTAAGAGGATGTAAGCCTACATGCTTTCTTCTTGAACTAGCCATCATGCACTAACTAGGTAGAGTATATTAGAGGCTTAGATAAGTCCCCAGTGGCTTTTCCTCGACTACTTCAAGCCTAGGTCTAGTCTTTACATGAGACTCCCACTTGGTAGTTGCCCTAGGTGGGATATCATTTGTCCCACAATGACAAACTATCGATGATCATTTTCATATGAAGATGTAAGTCTAAAAGCCTTCTTCTTAGATTGATCATCCAAAGCATCTTAGGTTGGTTAGTTATTCTTATCTTGACCCTCGTGTATACACCACTCATGGTAGATGTAAGTCTACAAGCATTCTCTTGGAGTTGACTACCGTATACCTATAGGCTTTCTTTTAGGATCTAGATAAAGGCCCTAGACACCTCCCTTATGAGCACTCTATTTGAATCATGTCCTTAGCGACCCCATTTAGACACTACTCTAGTTACTCTTGGATTGGACAGTCCCCCTTTTCTAGTAGCCACCCCTGTGGTTGGAGAATTTATCTTTCAGATATACAGATTCTCCCATGTTCTAGTAAATTTGAGATAGAACTAGGCTGATATAAGGCCCTTCTCAGTGTGGTCCCTACCAATAGGGTCTAAAAATATATAATATATATATATATATATATATATCTTCACTTGTGGATTAGAGCAAAACTCCCAACTTTTCCCAAGCGACATCTATCTTTAGGAAATATCAGAAAACTTCCATATAGGAATCATCGACTACTTTTGAGTTGAAATAAGTCCCCATGTGACACTCTCTCTCAGTCTCCTCTAGGTCGTTCAACTTATTGTCCCACCAGGTCGTGTGGTCATCCTTGCTTTGAAAGATGTAAGTCTATTATGCATTCTTTCCAGCACGACTGTTGCACACCAACGGGCAATCTTAGGTCGGGTTTGATTTGTTGTGTTATCAACTGATCACCTTAGTGGTTCCTTGTTTAGGAAGTTGTAAGTCTACAAGCTTTTTTCTTAACTTGACCATTGCAATCGAAGGTACCCTTAGGTTGGTTAGCTCTACCACGATGGTGGTAGACCATCCCTTTGAATTTGTAAATCTAAGATGGAAGAAGCTAATTTTAGCCCCTTCTTAGTAGATCCATCACACACCGATAATGTCCATCTAAAAAATAAAATTGATCTTGACTATTCTTGAGTCGATATGAGTCCACAATAGCATTTGCTCAATAGTCACGGTTGGGTTTGATTTGTTGTCTATCAACCGATCACCCGTGGTTCCTTATTTAGGAAGTTGTAAGTCTACAAGCTTTCTTGACGACCATTGCACCTAAAGGAACCCCAGGTTGGTTAGCTCTACCCCATGGCAGTAGACTATCCCTTTGGATTTGTAAATCTAAGATAGGACTAGTGATATTAGCCCCTTAGTAGATCCATCCGATAGGATCATCCTCCCTCCAGTGGAGTCCAAATTAAATCTATCCACTCATATCCCCAGTGGATACTTCACCCAAATAAACCAAAGAAATCCATATATTAAACCCATCATATCCCCAATGGATCCAAACTCATATCTCAAGCAGATGTGCCCTCAAAACAAAATCATATCTTCTCCCATGGAGCCTCAAATGCTAACAAATCAAATAAAATTTTCATCCCTAGTGGATGTCCCACCAATTAAATCAAATCAAATTCTACCCAACAAGGCACAAATCATACCCTCTCTCTGTATAACCTCATGAAATCAAAATCAAGTCCTTATCCCTAGTGAATAATTTGAACATGCTTCCTTAGTGGAAGGTTCATGCACTCATCTCTGACGTGTTATAAATCTTAATCTAGGGGATCATTTCTCCCGAAATCATATCAAACCAACTCAAAATCTTATCCTCTATGGATAACTTGGACCTGCTTCCTTAGTGGAAGGTCACATGCTTGATCCCTCGTGGATCCTTTCTTCCTCTCTTATGCCCTTGGCATAAGAGTTGAATTACCTAAGATCTTGATTCCTTCTTCTCTCGGGTTTAGGGGTAGATCATTTCTGTTAGTCTTTGCGATCCTTCGGAAGTTGTTGATCATCTCGGTCAAGTGGATGCCCATGTGCTATGTGAGTGCATTTTGAGTTCCAAGTGTTCAATTGCCATTGGGAGGTCAGTTTGGCCTTGCCTTGGGTCATGGTTGACCCAAGCTCATTGGGTCATGTTCACCACCTCCCTTGGTGCCCATGTGGACCAATGAAAAGATGCCAAGTGGTTTTGAGAGACATGACCAAATTCCAAGTGAATTTGGTCATATGATACTGACCTAAGGGCAATGTGATCATTTGGCCATGATTTTGATTTGGGCATATTTGAAATTATTCAAAAATGGGTTGTGCCAAATTTCAAATGATTTGGAGTTCATTTGATTTGATTTGGCTCAATTTGATTCAAATTATTTAGGTCAAATTGGTCAGTTAGGTGACCAATTGGTCAAATTGGGTCAAACCATGGGTTAGGTCAAGTTCAAATGATCATTTGGAGACTATAAGTATCATTGGTTAGGTTCAATTTGGTTTTGGTTTATTTAGGTTCATTTGGCTCAAATGGGTCAAGTTGACCAATTTGACCCATTTGACCTAATTAGGTAAGGTCATTGGTTGGTTTAGGCTTGGTTGACCATTTGAAATATATTGCAAGTTTCAGATTCAATTAATTTTGATTTGGTTTATTTCAAGTTGATTTGACCTTTTAGGTCAAGTTGGGTTCCTGGTCAATTGGGCAAGGTTGGGTCGAATTGGCCAATTGAAGCTTTGTTTGGATTAGAATTTGGCTCAAAAAGGTCCTTTTAGGTCACTCTGGGTCAAGTGAGCCTAAATGGGTTAATTGGCTTGATCAAGGCTTGGTTCAAGTTTGGTTGAACTCACATATGGACTTATGATGGAAATGTAAATCCAATTGTAAGTGATTTACTATCAAATGGGTTTTGGTTCATTTGACATTTTTAAGTTAAAAGGATGAACATGGGTTTGACTTGGGTTAGTTTGATTTTGGTTTGGTTATTGTAGTTTATGTTTAAATTTGGGCATGTTATTGAAGGAGTGATTGTTTGAAGAGAAAATCCAAGGGTTTAGGTTGATCTAAGAATGTTTGGCTAAGTTTAAGGGTTTGGCTTGAAAAGATTATAAGTTTGATTTTGGTTTAATTTTGGGTTTAGTTTTGGTTATTTAAATTATCATTTATATTTATGAATATAAATGAAGATATAAATAGTTATAAGAAAATCATTTGAGTTTGGAGTGATTTTGGTTTTGGCTAAGTCCATTCGATGAAATAAAAGGGTAAGAAAGATTTTGGGATTTGAATTCAATCATGGGTTTCAATCATTTGATTTGGAATTAATTCATGATTTGGATTTTAGAATTTAGATTTGAGTTTGGATTTGAATAAATCAATTAAGTTAGAATTGATTTGTGATTTTAGAATATCAATTGAGTTGGAATTGATTTAAGATTTGATTTGGATTGATTTGAAGGAGGGAGGCAAGGATTAGGTTCAAGCTATAGGGTAAGCAAGTCCTCTTAATACCCCTAAGGCATAACATTTTTCTATAGCTAATTCCTCTAAGTCTTTAGGGTTAGGTTAAGTGTTCACCTAATCACTAGAAGTGTCTAGAGGAGTCTTATGTATAAGATGGAGAAGTTGAGAGCTCACTCCAAAAGTGAGGTCAATAAAGGGCGCCTAATAGGTGTGGTGTGACTGACAAGGCAGACCGCATGTATTGGTGTTGATTGAGATGATCAACAACATCGATGATCAAAGCAAGAGATGATCTATTCCTAAACGAGGTGTAGAAGGAATCAAAAGCTTAGTGCAATATGACTCTACTTTGTTAAATACATAAGAGAGTGAAGAAGGAATCCACTAGGGATTGAGTATGTGAGCCTTCCACTAGGAGAAAAGGTTCAAGTTATCCACTGGGAATAAGAGGTGAAATCAATCAGGGAAATAGAATTTGGAATCCACAGGGGAAATTAGAAAGATTTGTATCTTACTGAAGAGAAGCTGGTTATTTGATTGTTTAATTTGACTCCACTAGTGAGGTTGGTTGGATTTGTTTTAGATTTTAACTTTTGAATCTTGAAATGGACCTTATCGGTTTGTGATGGACCGCCCTAAGTGGGGGCCATATCAGCCTTGGCCTACTTCAAATTTACCAATCCAAAGACGTAGTCTACTAACCATATAGTAGGAATGTCCAACCAAAGGGGTTGCCTTTCGGCATGCAGCAACTGTATTAGGAAGAAAGTGTAGCAGACATACATCATCCAAAGTAGGGATCAATCATTGGGTTGATCTGTTGGCAATGCAATGAATGGACCTACCTTAGAGCGACTCTTGAGTGAATTCCACTAGGGGACTTAATCAGCTCAAAGATAGTCAAAATTAATTTCATTTTAATTGAATTGATTTTTGTTTTAATTTCATTTATTTTACTTTGATGGATCCCTTGGTTTGATAGATCCACCAAGAAGGGCTAATATTCGCCTAGACCTATCTTAGATTCATTAATCCAAGGGATAGTCTATAGGTCATGGGGTAGAACTAACCAACCGAGGGGCCTTTCAGTTTACAGGGTCAATTCAGGGAAGAAAGCTTGGGGACTCATATCTTTCTGAATAAAAGACCACTGGGCAACACATTAGCAAGGTAATATGTCAACCTCACCTAGGGCTGCACGTTAGTTTGTGGCAGTCATGCTAGAAAAAATGCAAAGTAGACTTACATCTTATAGAGCAAAATGACCAGGGGTAACCTATTTTATGGCAAAACAAATTAAACCGACCTAAGGGTGACTCTTGAGAGAGCAGGCTGAACTTATCTCAAGAGTAGTGAGCAATTCCTATAGGAGTTTTGCTGACACTTCCCTAAAGATAGGATGGCTGCTTGGGAAAGAACAGGGCTTGAATTCATAATCCATAAGCGAATAAATTTGTTCATTTGGTTTGTTTATCATGGAACCTGTTAGTTTGCTAAGGATCATATTGAGAATGAGCTTATATCAACCTAGACTTATCTCAAATTTACTAGTCCAAGGGAGAATCTGTGCATCCGCTGAATAAATTCTT
Organism: Cymbidium sinense; assembly: GCA_021442155.1. Taxonomy (NCBI): domain Eukaryota; kingdom Viridiplantae; phylum Streptophyta; class Magnoliopsida; order Asparagales; family Orchidaceae; genus Cymbidium; species Cymbidium sinense. Next base: position 37,177,703 of record CM038214.1, read on the forward strand.
CAACCATAGAGGTGACTACTTGGAAAGGGGGACTGTCCAATCAAAGAGTAGCCCGAGTATTGTCTAAATAGGGTCACAAAAGACATAATCCAAGTAGTGCCAGGAAGGCCACTAAGGATTTATCCAAAACCCCAAAAGATGATGTCTATAAGTATTCAGTGGTCAACTCAAGGAGAAAGCAGGACTCATATTTGCCAAGAGTGGTGTATCCATCAGTGAGTCACTATCAGCATAGTGAACATCAACTAACCTAAGGTGCTCATTAGTTTGTGACAATCAACTTAAGAAGAAAGCATCAGGAGTCACATCTTCCTACCGATTCTTTGGGAGAGTCTTCTCGATAGGTGCTATCCAACCTAGGGAGATAATGGAGTGAATGCTGTTGAGGGGACTTAAATCAACTCAAAAATAGTCAAGAGAAAAGGAGCCATTGGGAGGCTTATCCTAAACCTCAAATATACTCGACCTAGTTAGTGCATGAGGGCTTATTCAAGAAAAATGTGTGTAGCTTACATCTTCTTAAATAAAGTCAACATAGGTAGCTTACTAACTATGCAGCGAGATCTACAAAACTAACAAGGCACTCATCAATTTGCAATGGTCGAGTTAGAAAAAAAGTGTGGGGACTCACATCTGCCAGACAAGTGACCACTAGGGTGATAGAGCAAGCAAGCAACTGACTAGAGTAGTAGTGAGTACCACAGGGCTTACTCCAACATCAAAATAGCAGAGACAAAGATATGTGTTTGTTTATATGTTTTTGTTAAGGGGAGGATAAGATGTCACTCAGTTCTCTTAAACCTATCTAAAACATGCTTAAGAGTTGATGAAATGGTTCCATGAATGGCAGTTATGATCTCACCAAGAAAGGATCTTGGGTTCTCTCACACCTATTCTAGTAGCTATGATGGATTCACAAACAAGCAAACAATGCTTCGAATGAAGAGAACATTTTGATGAATTGGAATAGAATCTTTTTTAAAGATAATTATTTTCAAACATGATTTTATGGGTAGTAATTTTTCAAATTGAGCCAATTGATTGGAAGCATCGGGTGTTCCCCTTTACAATTAATAAGTTGATAAGATCCTCCTTCGTATGCCTTCTCTATGACAAAAGGGCCTTCCCAAATGGGTTCAAACTTGCCTCCCATCATTCGAGCAACAATTAGTCTTCTTAGAACTAAAACAAGCTCTCTACATGAAAAGCTCTAGGGCGGACTTGTTGTGAGCTTGAATCATCGGCTTCATACAACTTGAGGTTACGGCATGCCCATGGTGTCTCTCTCCTCCAAACCTTGAGCTCTTCTAACCAACTTGGCATTTTGGTCTATAGTGGTTTTACTACCATTGCTATCCTTAGTGATGGGAGCTTAACTTCTAATGGTAGAATGGCTTTACCCACACTAGGAGAACGGGGTAGCTTGGGTTGGAGTTCTATTTATGGTGTGGTATTCCCACAAGGCTTCAACTAGTTGTTCATGCCACTATCTCTTATTATCGTTGAGTGTCTTCTTCAGTATCTTGAGGAGAGTTTTGTTGAATTCTTTCATTAGGCCATTCACCCTAGGATCATAGATAGTGGAGTATCTCCAATCTATGCTATGTATTTTAGAAGCTATTGATTTTGGTGCTCTTGAATGCGGTACCATTATCGATATAATTCATCAAGGCAGCACCTATATACGATATGGTTTCCTAAAAATTGGATCACATCGCGTGACCTCCCTAAGTGGGATTGCCTCAACCCACTTGGAAAAGTAATTGGTGGCAGCTAGGATGAAGTGATGACCCTTGGAAGAAAAGGGATCAATCAGACCCACTATGTTAGTACCCCAACACTCAAATGGCCATGAGGCAAATGTAGGATGTAGAATGTTGGGTGGTTGATGTAGGACCACATAGTGTACCTGAAATTGGTGGCATCTCCTAGCTACATCCATGCAATCTATGATCATTGAAGGCTAGTAGTATCCTAATCTCTTGATCTTGGCTTTCATCTTGGACAAATTGATGCGCTCCGCATATACCTGAGTGTACATCGGTCATGATCTTACGGGCTTCATGTTTGTCCAAACAGCACAACTACATTTAATCAAAAGATCCATAAGGTGACGTCTATGAGAGCATAAGAAAGAGCTCTCTGCTTCATCTGATGGGCTTGTGATTTCTCTTGAGGTAGTTTACCTATATTCAAGTAATCTATGAATAGTTTCCTCCAATCAAGCTCCTCATCCTTTTTGGAAAGGAAACTTCCCCTTCAATAGAATAGCTTTTGACTAGTTTAGCATCAATAAGGGATAGGACTTGTCTATTTTGGTCTTATTGGAATGGAATCAACTTCCAGACATGCCAATTCCTTGAGTTTGGCCAAAGAATCTGCTACTGCGTTCTCTCCTCAAGGAACCTTGTAAATTGTGACATCAGAGATTTGGACCAACGGCTTCATGGTGTACTCATAGTAGTGATAAAGCTTAGGTTTTAGAACCTTATAAGACACAGCAATCTGGTTGATGACCAGCTATGAATCCTTATAGATGTTGATGTTTTTGACACACACTGTAATAGCTAACTCTAGATCGACAATCAAAGCATCATACTCGGCTTCATTGTTGGTGCATGGACTGGAGAGATAGTATGAGAATCTAATGACATCACAGTTTGGAGTTAACAAGATCATTCCTACCCCTGCCTTTCCTGGAAGAGTAGATCATGGTTCTTCTCCTTTTTGAAAGGAAGTCGCACCATCAAAATACATTTCCTAATAGTGAATGCTAGTATCCCCTAAGTTCATGATTTGTTCATGGGAGGTCATCAAGCGGGGAATCAAGAAGTGGGTGTGCTACTAACAAATCTGCTAGTACTTATCCTTTCACCACACAAAAGGGTACAAATGTAATATCAAATTGTGAGAGAATCATGGACCAACATGCCAACCATTTGGATAATAATGTTGTCATGAGATATTGTAGTGGATTCATTCTTGAAATCAAGTTTACCTTATGAGAGAGCTTCTAATGCCATAGCTTTTGGGATGCAAAGATTAAAGCTAGGCAATGTTTCTCAATAGGTGGGTAGTTTGCTTCAGTAGGGATCAGATGACAGCTGAGGTAGTAGAGAGCGTTCTCCTTCCATTCATCATTGGTTAGGGCCAACAAATCACCATGGGAGTCATCCAATGTAGCAGTGTAGAGGCTAAGTGGCTTGCCGAGATAGGGTATACTAGAACTGGTGGCTTTTCCAAATATTGTTTGATGTCTTCAAAGCATTTTCGTCATCCCCAGCATCCTTTTGATAAGTGCTGAAAATGACTTGTATCTCCTCGATAGATTGGAGATGAAGCATCTTAAATATTAACCACTCATGGAAAGATCGAGTTTAGTTAGACTTTTAGGGGTGGAATTTCTAAGATAGTTTTGATCATTTTGGGTCTATTTCTATTCCTCGGTCTTTGGACAACAAACCTAAGGAACTTCCACGAAGCTACTCGAATGCACACTTGGGGTTCATTTTGAGGTTGTCTTAACCATTCAAAACTACTCTCAAGTTAAAGAGATGGCCTTCCTTTTCTTTGCTTTTGACTACTAGATTATCAACATAGCATTCAACTTGATGATGAATGAGTTCATTGAAGATCTAAGTCATGGCACGGTATGTAGCACATTTTTAAGGCCGAAAAGGCATGACCTTATAATAATAGATTTTGATCGAGGTTTGAAAAGTAGTGCTTCTTTCATCCTTGAGGGCCATCTTGATTTGGTTGTAGCCAGATGACCCATCCATAAAGGAGAATACTACATGAGATGAGGTGATGTCCACCATTAATTCTAGTATAGGAAGTAGAAATTCATCTTTAAGACATGCCTTATTTTAGTCCTTGAAATCGAATATGTGAATTTGGCCATTCTTCTTCTTAGGATGACAGCTAAGGTAGGGTATTTTTCTTCCCAGATAAAACCAACATCGACCAATTTCTTGACTTCAGAAATGACTTGTTGTTCGATTTCTAATTACATGCATCTAGGATCTTGCTTGATAGGGCTAGGGTTAAGGTCTATTACTAGTTTTTGGATTATTATGTTAGGAGATAACCCAGGAATCTCTTCATAGCTCCATGTAAAGCAGTCCTTAAACTCAGTCAGTAGCCTAACTAAGTCATTGGTTTCTTCTTCATTAAATAAAGAATTGATGTATGTGGGGCGTGGATCTTCTTCTATCCAAGGTTGATTTCTATAAGCTTGTTGATGGTTGAATTGATTTCTTCTTCAAATTCTGGAGGTGCATCTTTGATTTGGAGATCATCAGGATTATCTAAAGTATCTAAACACACATTCTCATAAGAGTTATTATGGTTTGAGAAGATTCTATCAGACTCCAGATGATTGGTGATAACTAAGTAGTAACCATCATCATCGATTGGACCCACTATATCGAATCCTCATCCTGGTCTTGATTATGCATCCCCTTTGTTCTCCCATAGCTTCTCAAATACTCACTATGCGACCATGTGTAAGGAATCAAACCTTTCTTTGCAAGATTATGAACATAAGGCGAGTACTAATCAAAAGGTAATTCCATTAAATCTTTATATGAATTATCCTCAAGTCCTACATCTACTTCTGGACTTGAGGATGATGATCCCAATAAGAATATCTTTGGCTTGACATCTATGGAAGATCTAGGGGCTTCCTTTACTACTAAACCCTAAACTTTTGAGAAGAGAGCAAGGTTAGAGCTAAAGTTCCAACTTTGCCTAATGGTTTTACATAATCTAATTGAATACATTCATGCTTTGAGTGTCACCTCCAATGAAACCCGAGAGGGTTGGGTATGTTAATCACATGAGACTCATCCTATAATTCTAAATTCAATATGTGAGTAGCAACCTGTGAACTAGAACATAATCCCTATTTTGTTGGCCGCTAACCAAGGCATCTTCCACCTATGGAACTGTCTCTGTATGTACCTCTACCTCTCACGGTGGAGGTGAGTCATCCCAACCATATGTCTGAATGGTAGAACGAACTGTAGGTTGTATGTAACTTGTGGCTCTACTTCTTCCTCATTGTCCTTTTTTTGCTCCCTTGTACTTTTTTTCTACATTTCATTTTCTTTTTCTTTTTTTTTTGTATTTGAACTTTGGCCAAGCTCACAAGAAAAGGTGTTTTTATTTTGAGGAAGATAGTAGGTTGCATCTTCATATATTTTGAGCTCTCTAATTGAGAATGGCTTTTCATCTCCTTTGACATAGTATTCAATTCCATCTTTTTGAAACTTGATGAACTAATGAAGAGAGAATGGAATCATCTTGTTTTGGTATATCCAAGGCCTACCAAGCAAAGCAGTGAATGATGTATTCAAATTAATTATATAGAACTTGGCTTTAGTCTTCCAGTTTCCTATTTCCAAAGGTAACACTATGGAACCTAAAGCCCTCTCACCCTATTCATTGAATCCTCTCAACATCATCTGATCTCCTCAGAGTTCAGAGATGTCAATCTTTAAATAGGCAAGGGTTTTCATGCTCATAATGTTCGATGCACGGATCAACTAACACCCTAGAAAGTCTAAATGTCCATATCTCGTGATGTAGAGGGGATGGTTGGGCTCCATATCCCCTAGAAGAAGGTCTTCATCAATGAATGTGACTCCTTGGGCTTCTCTTGAATAATTTTCCTCCTCTCCAATGGCGGTCAGCTGAGCTAAACATATTTCTAGATCAAGAAGGGCCTTGATTAATGATTCCCTCATCTCTTTAGATATGACAAGGGCATCATATATGCTTATTTTAGCTGGAAAATTTCTTAGGTGAGTGAGGAGATTGTAGAAAACCTTGGGCTGATCCTCCACAAGCATATCCATAGGTGGAGCATCCTGTGGAGGGGCTTCTTGCTCATTGGTACTAATGACTTATTTTCCCTTATCTTGAGGTGCTTCCCTAGGAGGTAGAACCTTGCCACTATGGAGGTTAACTTCGGTAACCTCTTATTGTTGTTTAGTGGAAGGTTTTACACCTTTCGTACCTACAACTTCTATAGGACCCTAGGAATGGATGATTCCAAGTCTATCTCAAGAGGTGAACTAGTATCATTCAAAAGTAAAGTTCATTTCTGAATCAGAAAGAGGATGATCAAAGTTGTTATAATTATTAAGACATGAAGAGTTTTCTAAAGGAGTAGAATTAGATAACCCATCAGAAGTGCCACAGATGTAATTCAAACTAGCTTTATTCCTCAATTTCTTTGATTTAAAAGGAGGTACATAGTAGAAATCTAGTAAAGTAAGTGGGGTGAAGGATTTGATGCCCTCATCCATTGATACAAGATGTCTACTAGAAGAAGAACTAGTTGAAGTAGGAATTTTGGTTGAAGTAGTAGCTACAATGGTGGAATGGAGGTTGGACTCGGTCAGTGGTTGCGCTACTTGGCTATCCCGGGCAAGTATGGGCTGCTGCTACTAGTGCTGAGCTCCTACTTTCCCCAAGTTGTCTTTGGAAACTTGTGAACCTTCCTTGATGTTGGAGGTTTGAGCCTATGCATAAGGAAAGTTTCTATATTTTAAAAATAATCTTTTTAGAGGTTCAGGTTAAAGAGATATCCCAACCTTCTTTCATTTTAAGAGGATCACAGGTATCCCCAAAGATTACCCTAATAGAACTGGATGGTTGTTCCACTAGGTATTTCTTAGGGATAACTATGTCACCTGCCTTTTAGCTATGCTCAAGCCATTCCTTAAATATAAAGCAATCCTCCAAAACATGGCTAGCATGTGGTGGTAGGGGAAAAGTTAGGATCATTGCTCACGCCCACTTCCTCACTAAGCTCAAGTGGTTGAAAATCAGTTTATTTAAGAGGTTCTTAAAAATTTTCTTGACTACTTCCCTCTTAAATGAATAAGTTTTATTTAATTTATCCAAAAGAGTAGGTGGATGATAGCTACCTAGGGTGGGTATGTATCTTCTTAGAGTATGGTGAGGAGGAGGCGGTGTGAAGGTGGTGGAGGCTACTATGGTGGTCAATAAGATGGTCGGTGGTAAAGGAGGTGGAAGTGAAGGTTGTTGAGCTCAGGTCTCTCCTTGATCTCACGGTTCTTTCCTTTATCAATCTACTACTATCCCCTTCTTTTCATAAGCTTTCTATAACTTTGGCTTTAAGACTGATCTTGAAAAGGCAACTATTTGGCCTCTCCTTGTAGACTAGCCACCTTATTGATTAGCTTCACAAATGTCTTAATGATGAAACCTTTAAGAATGAAGGTGATCGTGTTATGAATATTCTTTAATAAAAAAATTTCAATAGTATGTTGTTCAGACAACTGTGGTTCAGATTTCATGCTTAAATTTTGCCATTTAAGAATATGATCAATGAGGGACTCACTAGGGTGTTGTTGTGCTACAATGAGATTACCCACAGTTACCCCTTGCTGAGCTCCAGCAAAACTCTTAACAAATAGTTGCTCCAACTCAGCAAAAGACTTCACTGAATCATTGAGGAGTTCAGCGTACCAATCAAAAGCTATGCCCGCTAATCTACTAACAAAGAGACAGAACAATAATGCATCAATACCACCAATCTTGCAACAGTTGGCCCTAAAGTGCACTATATATTGTCGAGGTTTCCTGCAACCATCAAAGCTTTTGAAAGAAGGAGGCACAAAACCCTTAGGATATTGGATAGCATCGAATTCCTCTGGGTAGGGTCTACCCTTTGAAACTGATGAACCACCTCGAGCTTGCACCAGTGCTTCTTTCACTTGTTGTTCAACCAAGAGTTTGATATATTTTCTTGTATGGAGGTACTATCCACTTCTTCTTATACAAGTTAGTATTCTGCTCTCGGAGGTGAACTCTTGGGTTGATCATGCAACAACTTCAGTGACCGGTCTCACAATGGTAGGATATGAGCTTGATTCTAAAGCTAGAACTACCACTAGCAAATCTTCAAGTCTCTATCCCATTTTATCAATCTACTCATCTTTTTGTTTGAGTTGTTGAAGGAGGTGTTCAGTCAAATAGGCTGTATCATCCTATTCAACCACAACACCTTTCAAACTCTGGTGATCCTGAAGGAGAGAACCTCTAGTATCCATCATATGCACCTCTGTTGAGTCTTCCAACAAATCATCTTCATTGGGGTCAAAGCTAACCTTGTCCTCTTTGAGGTCAGACCAATCCTACCTTAGGATTTCTTTCTATTTAGTAAGATATTGTGCCACGATATCATCCAAGGAGCGGTCTAACTATATGCACAAATGCTCATGCGACCTGGGATCATGCTCATGAGCAGATACACTTGACCTCCCTTTCTGAGGTGCTAACCCTTGGAGGCTATACTCACTAGAGGACACGTGCTCATGGTTGTCATGGATGGATGATGCGCCCATGAGGGGATCTATCCATGGGGACAACAGGCTCTTTCTCCCTCTTTTGCTGCTATATCTATGATCTGCTGAGGTGGTGGTGGTGATGGCACAACTATAATGCTACGAGGTCACCACTTCCTCTTCACCGCAACTAAAGTAGGAGGTCAAGCAGGAGAGCTCGCCCTCACCTAAGTCGGCATCATAGATGAAGCGGGATCCCTTGGCCATAGTTGGATCACCAGTGGGGCTTTCTTCTCTCTTGATGCTGCTCTCAAGGCTTTGGATGGAACTATAGAAGATTAAACTTACACTAGTGATGGCAGATGTGGAGTAGAGTGGTGTGATGGAGATAACACCAACTCTCTCTGTACTAGGGATCTCCTCCCATGATGGGTTGTACTAGTCAATACTATACTATCAGTGTGACCGGCACGGGTAGTGCGCCAATTGAGAAAATCTATGATGACGGAGGCTATTTCCTAGCATATCCTCATCTTTCTTTGTTAGTAATGTGCATACTAGCCTCTCTAGCTCTCTCTCCTACTCACCTACACTATGAGGGATAGCGAGCATAGATCAAACTAGCATTGGACTCGATCATCCATAAGCTCACTTGGTGCAAAAAAGCCCTAAGGCCGACATATGATCTCCTCCTATCTCTGATAGGTGCATCATAATGAACTGGAGGTGGAGGTGACACTATTATCCTCGACATCTTTCTCCCCTTTAGAACCAGAAAGTGGGTGGAACTAATTCTGAGTAAGCAAAAGAGAAACTACCCTTGGTGACTTTTTTATTGTAATGTGAGAGAATGTCTCCATCTCCTTGGCAATGCACACATGATGCCGCTTGATCTTACGATTCATATTGTGATGCTAGGATCGGCTTGGTGTAGCAATATGGGAGCTAGACCCTACCTCAAGGTAGAGAGACTATCCCTAAAGCCAAGGTAGCCTTCCCCTTAGAGGAAGCCAATGAGTGGGTACTAGCACTTTGGGTAGTGGCGAACAACTATCATACTAGAACTACGTTGTGGTAACTTCTACGCCTTCCTCTTGGTGAGAGAAATTCAGAATGAGGGCATCTCAATATGGATGACTATCTTCTTCCCTACCACCATTCTTGGCAGTGGTGAGGGTTGCCCACTCATAAGTGATCTTGGCCCCCTCGAATCCTTGGCCAAAGTGTATCAGATGAGCAAAATTAGTTTGGGGGAGGCTGGCCCAATCCAAGGCCAAATCCATCCCTAAGGAGAAAGGTGAAAACATACTTTTGAGAATCCATTTGCACTATCTTGAACTAAGAAAAAAGCGAGACTAAGCTGGAACTCTGTAATTATTGGAAAGAAACTCAAATCGATTTTTTTTGTCTTGGTATTCTGATTTTTTAGATTTGATTTAGAGTTTGAACCCACACTCAACAATTTGAATATGTTAAGTGGGGCTCATTGAATTTAGGAGATATTTTGAATATCTTGGAGGAGAGATTTTGAGTTTATTTGAGTTTAGAAACCACATTCAACAAATTTGTCTATGTGGAATGGATTCAAATATTTTAGAGAGACTTTTGATGCCTCCATTGGTTCATATTTGAATTCAACTTTTATGTTTGGGGACCTTTTATTTAACAAATTTGAGTATGTTAAATAGAGGGTCATTTGATTTTATTAGATTTGATTTTGGGATTACTCACTTAGCAAATTTGGGTATGCTAGATAAGATGTTTGAAAATAATTTTATTTTTTGCTTGTTTGCCCATAATGTATATCATGTGTGAATTTAGAAATGGAATATTTACTTAGCAAATTTGTGTATGCTAAATAAGGCCCAAATCTAATTTTGTTTTGATTTTGAAAATGGGATCTTTACTTAGAAAATTTGTGTATGCTAAACAAAGCCCAAATGTGTTTTGAATTTTGTTTTGATTTTGAAAATGGGATCTTTACTTAGCAAATTTGTGTATGCTAAATAAAGTCCAAATGTGTTTAATTTTTGTTTTGGTTTTTTGAAAATGGGATCTTTACTTAGCAAATTTTTGTATGCTAAGTAAAGTCCAACTGTGTTTGATTTTTATTTTGGTTTTGAAATGAGATCTTTACTTAGCAAATTTGTGTATGCTAAGTAAAGTCCAAATTCATTTTGAAAAAGGGGGGTTTTCTATTTAACAAATATGGTGTGTTAAATAGAATCCAATTTATTTTCAATTTTCTTTTGAAAAATAAAACTCTCATTTGACAAATTTGGGTATGTCAACTAGAATTCTAATGTATTTTTATTTTTATGATTCTTTGCAAATGAGATCTCCACTTAACAAATTTGGGTATGAAAAATGGAAGTCATTCATACTTTATTTTTTAAAGATGAAATTTTTGTGTGTGATTATTGCTTTTGAAAAGAAGGAAATTCAACTTAACACGTGTGGAATGTGTTGAGTGGAGTTTCAAATGGTGTGATTTTATTTGAAAATGAAATCTCTAGTCAACAATTTTAGATATATTGAATGAAGATGCTTATCTTCAATTTTTGTGCTTCTTGAAAAAGGAAAGAAATTCCAACTTCAACATATGTAAGATATATTGAATGGAGTTTCTATTTTATGACATGATTTTATTTGGAAATGAAACCTTCATTCAATAAATTTGGGTATATTGAATGAAGATGTTAATTTTTAAATATGTGCTTTTTGAAAAGGGAGAGAAACTCCAATCTTCAACATATGTAAGATATATTGAATGGAGTTTCTATTTTATGAAATGATTTTGGAAATGAAAGTTTCATTCAATAAATTTGGGTATATTGAATGAGGATGTTGATTTTTGAATATGTGCTTTTGAAAAGATGATTTTTTATTTTTATTTTGAAAATATCCTACATGTAACAATCTTGAAGATTGTTAGATGAGGTAGAGTATATATATATTTTGTGAAAAGTTCTTGTGCAAGTATTTTATTATGTGAACTTTTGGAAAGTGCTTTTGAAAAGTGATATTTTTATAAAGAATTTATTTTTCTTATTTGTGGAATGAACTTTTCTTACCATAGAGATGGTAAGAAAAGTTCTTTAGTCATCTCTTTTGATTAAATTTTATTGTCACCTATTGGGGAACCCAACATGGGTTTTAAGACCTACATGGAGTGAGGTCCTAAAACCTAAAGGATGTTGGCTAGCTTAGCTTAAAAATGAAATGAGCTAAGTGCCACAAGAAAGGATAATCTTAGACTTATATGAAATACAAATCTACTATCAATACTTGGAGATAATGATCATTTACCAAAGATGGAGAGAGGAACCATCTCGGTGAGTCACCGAGAAAAAATCTATTGTGTTTTTTATTTTGGATGTTTGGTGGGGTTGGGACACCACATAGATCTACATATGATGTACTTATTGGGTGATAAGGTATGACATTGAAGAATGATGTACTATCTCGAGAGATAGAAGTCACCATCTACAATGGATTAAACATAATAACTCCAAGGACAATGGGTCTTCAAATGTACCAGAGATCTTTCCCTTACTTTACATGGAAAAAAGTAAGGTTTATTTTAAAATTAAGTTCTTCCCTATGGAGGCAAGCCCTCATAGTTAATTACATCCTAAAGAATGAGATTCCTTGGGAATACTCGATTAAGGTAAATGATCATTGTCTTCAAAGATTTCAAAGATAGACTATCAATCAATTGGTTATTTTTAGAAAATTAAGAGGGATTGAGCAAGAGGAGGGAGTTAAGGGGAGATGAGTAGGGATGCTCATGATACTAGGAAACTTAGTGAGCATCCCAAACTATTCTATGGTTGGGTTTTATATTTTTTGAAAGGGAAATTATATGTTTGAGTTGAAATTTTATTAGAAATTTAGGGCTTACAATTATACAATAAAGATTGTAGAAATGTTTAAGAGGTGAGGATTTATGCTTATAGCCCAAAGGGAAACACCAATCTTAGATCCTAAATCTAGGGAGCTTTGGCAAGGGTCAGAGCATGACCTAAATCTAAGGTAAAATGGGTATATGGAATACCTCCACAAGAGAGTAAACCACCCATTTGTTGGGCTTACTTGGGGGTGGCCAACTAACTCCTACAATTTTAAATACATGTGTAGGAAAGTCTTATGCTTTACAAGATAGCTAGGTTGTTGTTCATTTAGAAAGGAGACGAAGTCCTTAAACTAACTCTTTAAGAGACTAGATCATGAAGGGCATGAATTCATGACTTAATATAATGCAAATTTTGTTAAGTTTTATTTTTGATTTTTGGACATTTTTATTTGACATAGGCTATGGGATTTCATATGCCTAATGCAGGAAGATTGGTTATGGGCCAAAGATAGAAAGAAGGGGTGTGTTTCCACCATGGCTCTCAAAGGTTAAGCCATTTTCTCTAGCAAGGTGGGAGCCTTCCATTAGCAAGAGTGAAGAATATGATTTATGCATGATATGAGACATAAAACATCTAGCTAAGGAGTTGCTAAATATTTTATTATCTTGATTTATGTCCTAGGCTTTAAGTGAGGTTATGAATTGTTTAGTTTAATTTTGAGTTGATTAATTGGATAGAAAATTTATTTTTCCCTAAGAGCCTAATCGCATCTAGGCCATTCAACAACCATCAAGCAATTAAAAAACTAGGAAAATCATGCCATCCTAATTGCACAATCATAAATATAATATCAATCAATTTATAATATTGGCAAAAGAGTAAGAGGCCAATGTGTTCAGGTCCCATCGCCAACTCGAAAGAGGAAAATGGGTAGCCAAGCTCTACCCTTATATAACTCAGATTACAAATGAATAATTACAATTATGAAATGACAAGTGTTATGGGGGTCTTCATTCTTCATCTTCCATTCTTCACTACTTGTCCTTCATTCATTCATCTTGATTTGCTCCATTTCTTTCTTTTGGGTTATCTTGGGATGTAGCTTGCTCCAAGGCCTCACATGGTACATAAGACATAGTCTTATGAACAATGTTCATCTAATCCCCATAACACTTGCTCCAAAACTTAATTATAAAATTTACATCAAAATGGGAAAAGCAAATCCAACTAAATACAAAACAAGGTTAGCTAAACATACCACCCAACCCAAGTAGTTATAAGAATAATTTGGACTTAGCACCCACACATGGGTAACCAAGCCCACCTGTCCTAGTTTAAATTATGCTTAGGGATATAACCAACCTACATAGCAATAGCATTTATATTTTTATGACAATTCCCCTTAAGCACAATCCCCTGTAGAAGACATGATTAGACTAAGATTTCCCTACCATCCAGTCTATGCACATACACCCTAACATCTAGTCTAAAAACATTACATTACAAAACAAAATCATGCTTCAAACCATGCACCGCCCTAACATAGAGCTAAAAATGGTGACTTAGCCTAATGTGTGTGTGCCATTAAAGGCTTGTGTGGCATGTCCTAGCTAGGTTTTAGGGTTGAAATTTTCTAAGTGTGAGAGATTCAACTTAGATGGTGATTTCATTTTAAGTGTTTAGTTGACTTATCAATTTTAATTTGGTGATTTGATTTAGTTTGAATGAATCTACACTTAATGTCTAAATGTTGTGAAGAGAAGAAATGAATGGAGAACTCTCTTTCATTTCTACCTTAAAGCATTTTTAAGGTAGATTCATTAATGAATTTCCTTTAGTGGATGATTTATTATGTATTTTTTAATTAATCCTAAGTTTAGATTTACTCTAAATAGCTTTATTCAGTAAGAAATACATCTTAAGATTAGTTAGGGTGGATTGCTATCACACACACACCCATTTATTTATTTCCACCATGTATACCATGCATATGAATAATCCTAAGCATACTTGTACATGCAATGCAAATCTTAGCACACTTTGATGATGAATGCAAAGAAATGTGGTTTGAAAATTTGAATGTTCCATGAATGCATGCCTTTGTTATGTAGAAAAGAGGGACTCTTTTATCCATTAGCTAAATGCACATCCACATGTATAAAATTTATAAGTGAGTATGACACCATTGTTTTTTTACATCAGGGGCATAAGGTACAAGACCTACTTAGGGCTACTTAAAGCCTCACCCAGATGTCGGGCCGATAGACCATTTTTCTTAGATACATGTAAATGTACAAAAAGAACCAAATGGATGAAGAATCATGCAAGAGATTTATGTTTGATTTGATTGTAAGATTTACATGTGTAGTATGAAGGTGCTTCCTAAGTCTTAACATTGAGATGCATAGGAATAGATTTAGGCAACTTTTATGTTTTTTTCAAATGAACTATACACTTGCAAATCCTATGTGAATCCATATTAAGAGAGGAGATAAGAACTTCATAGTACACATCTTATCATCACATGCAAGCTTATAAATATTTATAACTAACATCACTTTATATATAATATTTGATTTATAAGTTTTGAAAAGATAATATTTGATTTGATAATGATAATAGCCACTCATATCCTTAATTTTAACCAACACATGTAATTTGACATAAAAGAAAACATTTTATTTAATTAATTTTTAAAAGAAATGAATGCTTGATTTCAGGTGGCAAGCAATATTTAGCATGATTGGAAAGAAATGAAGGGATGTAAGTACATAACTTCATTCACCCTAATTAAGCCATAAGGACAATCATATAGAATAAGATCATTTAAAATGAATCAAAAATTCTTTAAAGAGATTTTTATCTTTGAATTTGATTTGTAGGAGATATGAAAAAGGTTTGTTAATCCTAACCCATTCCCCCATGTGTGAATTGGTTTGGTTTAATTTAGAACAATTAGGTTGATTTTATATTCTAATTAAGGTATGAATTAAATCTATTAATTACCCCTTACCTATACCACTTTAACATAATTAGCCAAGTAACTATGAGCCAACATATGATATGCAATCACATGTAAAAATAAATCAGCAATGCACCTAAGAAATAAGGGGCTTAATGGCTCACAATTGGTTAATTAAGCTAAAGGGTTTAATTAAGTACTTTATAACCCTTCTACACATGTAGTTTGATTATAATTTTTTTGGAATCCTCTTAGGTTATTGAACACCTAAGAATCTACCCAAGAATTGAATGATTAAATTATAGAATGATTTGGTTTTAAGTTTGATTAATTAAACTAATTAATGAAGTGATTAAGCCATTAATTAATTGTAAATTGATTAAGTGTTTTCCAAGTGAAATGAACTTAGGAGAAAATATTGGAAAAGAAGTCCTAATCTCATTCCCTATGTCCATTCACTATTCATGATGATTTAGCAAGCTTGATTAATGAATTTACCACTATTTAACATGATAATTAATCATTTAGTTAATTAAGAGAGTGATTAGGGATGAAATAAATAATTCCCCTAATTAATCAAGCAATAAATTCTAAGAAAATTATGAGAGGTAGAGGTCATCCCACTGATTAACCTCAAAAAGTCTGAGATTAATTCCTAAATTAATTAGGGAGTAATTAGCTTAATTACATTTCTCATAAAACCCAAATTGAGTTAAAATCACTATTCAAAATTAATTAATTTTAATTTTATATTATTCTTTTCTAGAATATCTTTAAAATAAGTACTTATTTATAGTTTTTCTACAATTAGTTATGAATTTTAAAAGTTTTAGTATTAAAATTGAATTAATTAAGCCTAATTAACCCCTTAATCTAGTTAGCCATGTGTGGCTGCTTGATGATGATGCGATGTGGTGCACTTTCCACTTGGTGAGATGAGATAGGTTATTTATGTTGTCACATCCATCAGCTGAGTTAGTTGATGGAGATGCTTTCTCGTGGTGTCCATCTAAGAGCGACGGTCAGATTAATCCGCTTTGGGCTTAAATTTAAGGGGATTTAGTGTGATATAATCACTACTATCTATTACAATCATGTGGAATGGACGACATGTGATCCTTCTCCTTTGTGAGTGATGAGAGACGAACATCATTTGTATCTCTCCATTCAATTAGAGCTTTCCTAAGCTCAGATTGGGATCAAAATGATCCCACACCTTCGGAAGGAGGGGGGATGCACATCTAATGGTCAAGATTTGATGGGGTGATAATTTTCCTTCAAAAGGACCAACCAAATTTTCCTATGGCTATGGTTTTGAGCAATTACCTCATGAAGGCTATCAGGTGCTTCCAGAGAGGAGGTAGCTTCATCTAGTAGAGATGAAGCCCTATTGAAGGAATTAGATCTTGGTTTGGAGTAGATTGCTCTTTACCAAGCTCCCCATCAATGGAGATCGACTTTGATCAAAGTGATGCTTCTCGTGGCTTGGAGACTTGGGAAATAACTTGATTAAGCTCGATGAAGTCCAGATGGTGTGTGTTAATTTGATTTTGATGGAGTGAGTGAGTTGGATTTTCAATTCACCTCCCTATTTTGGCTTTGAGGAAAATTGAGAGTGAGAAATGGGGGAGCTCGGGAATGGCTTGCAAAGGCTTGGAGAAGCTTCGACTCAACCTTCTTAGCTTTGTGGAAATGAATTCTTGTGGTTTGAGTGGGAATGAGAGGGGGTATATCTCCCCCTCCTTGGATCAGATGGTGATGGGCTATTTTGCCATTTTTGATCAATGGAAATGATTGGAAGCACGATTTGAGCTACAAAACACCCCACATGGGTCATTTTGGGTAGCGGAGGGCCCATGTGCTAGATGAGTGCATTTGGAGTTCTAAGTGTTCAATTGCCAATGAGGAGGTCGGTTTGGCCTTGCCTTGGGTATGGTCGACCCAAGCTCATTGGGTCATGTTCACCACCTCCCTTGGTGCCCATGTCGACCAATGGAAGGATGTCAAATGGTCTTGGGAGAGACATGACCAAATTCCAAGTGAATTTGGTCATAGGATACCCTTTGACCTAAGGGCAAAGTGGTCATTTAGCCATGATTTTGACTTGGGAAGATTTGAAATGATTCAAAAATGGGTTTGGCCAAATTTCAAGTGATTTGGAGTTCATTTGATTTGATTTGGCTCACTTTGATCCATTTAGGTCAAATTGGGTCAAATTGGGTTAGGTTGACCAATTGGTCAAATTGGGTCAAACCATGGGTTAGGTCAAGTTCAAATGATCATTCAGAGCCTATGAGTATCATTGGTTTGGTTCAATTTGGTTTAGATTTGTTTTTGGTTCATTTAGGTTCATTTGAGTCAAATGGGTCAAATTGACCCATTTGACCCAATTGTTGGCTCATGGGTTGGTTTAGGCTTGGTTGACCATTTGAAATGTATTGCAAGCTTTGGTTTCAATTAATTTTGATTTGGTTTGATTTCAAGTTGATTTGATCTTTTAGGTCAAGTTGGGTTCATGGTCAACTGAGCTAGGTTGGGTCTAATTAGCCAATTGAAGCTTTGGTCAAGTTCAACAAGTGATTTGGAATGAATTTGACCCATTGGTTGCAATCAATTTGGCTTAGATCAAGATTTGATCCATTTTGACTTTTTAGGTCAATTTTGGTCAACTTAGGTCAGGTGGCCAATTAGGCTTGGTTCAACTCAATTGTTGGCTCGATCATGTTCAATGACTGATTATGGATTGGTTTAGCTCAATGGTTTCAATTAATTTTGCTTACACTGAATTTTGGGTTGTTTAGGTTTCATTTGGGCTAAGTGTTGACTTGGTCAAAGGCTAGGTTTGACTTGGTTTGAACCAATTTGAGTTGTTGATCATCCTAGGATGATTGTTGCTCAATGTGAGGCTTAGATGGGATTAGTTCAATCCAATTTGGGTTGGGTAAAATTTGGCTCAAAAAGGTCCTTTAGGTCACTTTGGGTCAAGTGAGCCTAAATGGGTTAATTGGCTTGATCAAGGCTTGGTTCAAGTTTGGTTGAACTCACATATGGACTTATGATGGAGATATAAATCCAATTGTAAGAGATTTGGAGTCAAATGGGTTTTGGTTCATTTGACAGTCTCAAGTCAAAAGGATGAACATGGGTTTGACTTGGGTTAGTTTGATTTTAGTTTGGTTATTGTAGTTTATGTTTATATTTGGGCATGTGATTGAAGGAGTGATTGTTTGAAGTGAAAATCTAAGGGTTTGGATTGATCTGAGAATGATTTGGATAAGTTTAAGGATTTGGCTTGAAAAGAGTATAAGTTGGATTTTGGTTTAATTTTGGGTTTAGTTTTGGTTATTTGAATTTATACTTCATTTATATTTGTTCATATAAATGAAGCTATAAATGAGTTATGAGAAAATCATTTGAGTTTGGAGTGATTTGGGTTTGGTTTTGGCTAAGTCCATAAGATGAAATCAAAGGGCTTAGGAAAGATTTTGGGATTTGAATTCAATCATGGGTTTCAATCATTTGATTTGGAATTGATTCATGATTTCCATTTTGGAATTTTGATTTGAATAAATCAACTAAGTTGGAATTGATTTGTGATTTGACAATATCAATTGAGTAGGAATTGATTTAAGATTTGATTTGGATTGATTTGAAGGAGGGAGGCAAGGATTAAGTTCAAATTATAGGGTAGGCAAGTCCTCTTAATATCCCTAAGACATAACCTATTCTTATAGCTAACTCCTCTAAGTCTCTAGGGTTAGGTTAAGTGTTCACCTAATCACTAGAAGTGTCTTAAGACTAAGAACTCTTAGTGTCAGAGGAGTCTATGCAAGATGGATGAGAGCTCACTCCAAAGTGAGGTCAGCAGCTTTCTCAAGAGGAGAAGAACCATAATCTACTATTCCAAGAAAGGCAAGGGTTAGAATAGTTCTTTTAACTTCATGGTGATGTGATGAGATTCTCATATCATCTATCCAATCCTTGCACCAACAACAAAGCTGAATATGAGGCTCGATTATAGGTGCAGAGTTAGCCATTACTAAGCATCCGAACATCAACATCTTTGGGATTCTCAACTAGTTATCAACCAAATCACTAGGTCCTATAATGTTATAAAGCCCAAGCTCCATCACTTCAACAAGTACACCATGGAGTTATTTGCCCAAATCCCATAGGATACCATTTATAAGATTCCTTGAGGAGAGAATGTCATAGCATATGCTTTAGCCAAGCATGCCAAGGAGTTAACATGTCTGGAGGATGAGTCCATATCAAGAAAGGTCCAAAATAGACAATTCTTATCCCTTATTGATATTGAACTCTTTAAAAAGTACTCTCTTGAAGGGGATGTTGCCATTGCTAAGAAGGATGAGGAGATTGGAGGCAACCATTCATGGATTACCTAAATAAAGGCAAACTACCTCAGAGAAGTCCCAAGCCCATTAGATGAAGCGAGCACTTTCTATGCTATTGTGGATGGTGTCTTGTACTAGTGGTCTTTCGATCATATGTGGTTATGTTTTTAGACAAGCACAATGCCCGTAAGATCATGACCGAGGTACACTCAGGACTATGGAGCCAACCAATCTGGTTTGAAAGTCAAGATCAAGAGACTAGAATACTCGGATGTCAATGATCAAAGATTACTTGGATACATAGGCGTGATACCCAATGTCAAATACGGTGTGGTCTACACCAACCACCAACATTCTACCAACATTGGCCTCATGGCCATTCAGTGTTGGGGTACTAACATAGTGGGTGATTGATCCTCTTTCTTCCAAGGGTCATCTTAGTTTCTTGACTAATTTTCCAAATGGGGAAGGTGATTACGCTCGAAAGGTCACAACTCAGCATGTGCTCCCATTTTTTAGAATAATATCTTACATAGGTTCAGAGTGCCTCGATGAATTATATCTGATAATGGTACTACATTCAAGAGCATTGAGATCAATAACTTTTCCCAGAGACACATCATAGATTGGAGATATTCTACCATCAACTACCCATGGGAAAATAGCTTAGAAAAAGCCTTCAACAAAACTCTCATCCAAATACTAAAGAAGACACTCAACAATAACAAGTGATAGTGCCATGGAGTTAGTTGAAGCCTTATGGGCTCTTGAACCACATATAGAACTCCAACTCAGTATACTCCTTTCTCCTTAGTGTATGGGTCTAAAGATATTTTACCATTAGAAGTCCAACTCCCATCACGAAGGATAGCTATGGGTAGCAAGATCTTAGCAGAACATAATGCCAAGTTTTGGTTAGAAGATCTCAAAGGTTTGGTAGAGAGATGCCTACGATAATGAAAAAACCTTGAGTTGTACAAAGCTAAAATGATTCAAGATCATAATAAGTTGGTCCATCCTAGAGGGTTTCAAGTAAGAGAGCTTATTTTAGTTCTAAGGAGATTGATTATTGCCCATCGTAAGATGGGAGCTAAGTTTGAATCCACTTGGGAAGGCCTTTTTCCATAGAGGCCTATGAGGATCTATCAGTTATTAATCATAAGGAGAGCACCCAATGCTTCCAATCAATGTGTACTTAAATGAATATTATAAATCATGTTTGAAAATAATTATCATCAATGAAAATTCCATTTTGAACTAAATCTTGTTTACCATTGAAGTCAACTCCCATCATGAAGGATAGCTATGGGTAGATCATATGAGAACATAATGCCATGTTACGGTTAGAAGATCTCGAAGGTTTGGAGAGAGATGCACAAATGATAAAACTTTAGTTGTACAAAGCTAAAATGATTCAAGATCACAATAAGTTGGTCTCACAGAGCGTTTCAAGTAAGAGCTTATTTTAGTTCTAAAGGCGATTGTGCCCATCATTAAGATGGGAGCAAAGTTTAAACCCACTTGGAAGGCCTTTTTCCATAGAGGCCTACCAAGGAGGATCCTATTAGCTTATTAATCATGAGCACCCAATGCTTCCAAATCAATGGGTTGTACTTAAATGAATATTATAAATCATGTTTGAAAATAATTATCATCAATGAAAATTCATTTTGAACTAAATTGGTGTTCTACCATTAGAAGTCCAACTCCCATCACAAGGATAGCTATGGGTAAAGATCATAGTAGAACATAATGCCAAGTTAGTTAGAAGATCTCGAGGTTTGGAGGAGAGATTCACTGAGAATGATAAAACTTTGAGTTGTACAAAGCTAAAATGATTCAAGATCACAATAAGTTGGTCCATCTAGAGTTTCAAGTAAGAGAGCTTATTTTAGTTCTAAGGAGATGGGATGCCCATGGATGGGAGCTAAGTTGAACCCACTTGGAAGGCTTTTTTCCATAGAGAAAGCCTACCAAGGAGGATCCTATCAGCTTATTAATCATAAGGGAGAGCACCCAATGCTTCCAATCAACGGGCTGTACTTAAATGAATATTATAATTCATGTTTGAGAATCCTTCCTTTGGATGTGCAAATTCTCCCTTGGTTTAGTAAATCAGATAGGTTAAGGCCTACATCCCCTTATGTGTTCCCTCACACAAGGATCCATGCAAACATATAAACAAAATATATATTCACTTGTGGATTAGGAGGACACCCCTGGCGGTACCTTTTCCCAAGCAGTCATCTATCTTTAGAGGCGTGTCGACAAAACTACCTGGTATTGCGACTACTCTTGAGTTGATATAAGTCCCCAAAATTCACTTAGTAGTCACCCCAGTCAAATTTGATTTGTTGTGCAACGAACAGGTGACCCCATAGTTGCTCTTGCTTTAGAAGATGTAAGTATGCTATGCCTTCTTCCTAGCACAAGTTGCACCAAAGGCAACCCCTTAGGTTTGCTATCTCTACCACAAGTAGAGAATATTTGGATTATAAATCTAAGATAGGACAAGATATATCCCCTTCTCGTGGGTCCATTGCACCGACATGGTCCATAAATTAAATCTATCAAATTTGAACTCATATTCAGTGGATATTCCTCAATTCAAAATCAAACTAAACCAAACAAACCATATCAAATCACATGAAATTAATGAAATTAATCACGACTACTTTTGAGTTGACATAAGTCTCACCGCATTCATTCATAGTAGCCCCAGGTCGGTTGATTTGTTGCATCCAATGTCACCCCATGGGTTGTTCCTCGATTTGGAAGATGTTGTCGCTTGCCTTCTTCTAGCATGTCATTACAGAAGGCAACCCCTTAGGTTGGCTAGCTCTATCCCAATGGTAAACCATCCATTTGGATTTGTAAACACGAGGTAGGTCTGATATAGCCCCTTCTCGATTGGGTACATTATTGCTAGGTCCATAAA
Source organism: Cymbidium sinense (assembly GCA_021442155.1). Classification (NCBI taxonomy): domain Eukaryota; kingdom Viridiplantae; phylum Streptophyta; class Magnoliopsida; order Asparagales; family Orchidaceae; genus Cymbidium; species Cymbidium sinense. The sequence continues at coordinate 37,200,136 of CM038214.1, forward strand.
TTTACTAGATTAAATTAAACCCAATATAATTTTCCTAGTGGGTTAAATCACACCATTCTCCCTTATGGAGCCCAAACCATATATAAATAAGTCAAGGAAACAAATCAAATTCAAAACCAACCTCCCTAGAGGAGCCAAATTAAACTAACTCCCTAGTAGAGCCTAAATCAAAGAAATCTAACTAAACTCTTATTCCTAGTGAATACATCCCCAAAAAAATCTATGAAATAAAACAATCTTCCCCAATCCTGCAGAACACTTCCCTAGTGAAGGTTCATACTTAGATTCCGTAGCCCATATCTCTAGCAGATATGATTCCACATAAATTAAAACAAAACAAATTAATGTTGATTCAATCTTACTCCCTAGTGGATTATAGATTCTTATTCTAGTGGATCTTCTTTCCATAAATCATATAATCAAGTCAAATTCAAACTTTATCCCCAACAAATTTTCTTCTCCTATGCCCTCAACATAGCCCCCTCACATGTCATTTCCAATGCATGTGTGATCCCCTAACGGATCTCCCTCCATGTCCTTGACATGGAATTCTCATCAAATCTTATTTCTTCTCTTATGCACACCTTTAATACTTCAACCAAAAGCCTAACAATGTATTCATTCAAATTACATCATCTTAACATTGTAATCAACATTTTATGATTTTTGATGGTGCAACCTCAAACTAACTATACAATATCATGCTAAACATATTATAGTGTAAATTAACACACTATATTATATTATAATATATGATGTTATATTATAATTTGCTACAATATAAAATATTATTTAACATTACACCCCATTAGAATCATTAAAAGGAACAAATAACAAAATTTTCTCAAAATATGAGTAATGTTCATTTTGGATGTAAAATTGTTATTTTCTATCATAAATGGTACAAAATAGCATAATTTTGATGTTCTTCTTGATGTCTTTGTGAATTTGGCCAAATTCTTCCATCTCAACCTTCAAATTAACATTTTATGAGTTTTGACCCATATATTATAACAAAAGTAAAACATACCAAAATGTACAATAACATTTAGTAACACACCACCACATTCATATATATATATGACATTATATTGTTATGTACATTATATTTTAATATGCTTTCATATAATATATTATCTTACATTACACCTTAAAATGAATCACTTTAAGCAAAAAAATTATAAAATTTTGTTGAAAAAGGAACAATTATTTTGAATGCAAAATTCCATTCTTTTGATTAAATGACACACCATAGCACACCATGATGTTCCCTAATCTTAAACAGCCAAATCATCATCTTAGCTTATAAATCAAATTTTTTATGAACTATACGTACAAACTACTACATCATACTATAACAAACTAAAATATGCTAAACAATAAGTAGTAATACCCAATGGTATCTTTATAATCATGATGCTACACTATGTTATGGCATCTATATTATAATACACTATAACATATTATATTATATTATATTATATTATATTGCATATCACATCACAAGGAATTGCTTAAGATAAAATATCATAAAATTAGTCTAAATAATAAAAAAACTATATATTTTTGTCATATATTATGATGTCATGCTCTACCTATTATAAATTTGGCCAAATTCCACCATTTTAAAGCCTAAATCAACATTTTTTAAATAATGATAGTGTAGGCTCAACTACATGATTAAAATACTAAAAGAATTTAAAATGCCAGTAATATATTATGATATATGATGCTATACTATCTACAACATATAATATTTATTTTGACCATAAAATCTTTCTTTTTTAGACTACAAATTGGCATAGAACACCTTTGGTACTACAACTAATTCCCATTTCAAATTTAACAAATTTCATCATCTGATTTATTAAATTAATATTTTTATGATTTATATTAATATAGACTATAGGGCACAATACCATAATATACTAAAACATTTCAAAACATCATATAACATCCAAAAACACATCACTACATGCTCAAATATATGTTGCTACATTATACTATAATATATGGTAATATAATATGATTTAGGGTTTAGGGTTTATGGTTTATGATTTAAGTTTTAGTATAGAGAACAAATTGATTCAACATTTATTGATTTCATCAACCAAGTAGCAAAGTTTTTAGACACAAGGTCATAGATTAGCACCCATAGAGCAAATCTATTAAACCATCTCTTTATAAAGAATTTAGTATGGATAGTTCTTAATTTTAATTTTGATTAGAACCATTAAGTAGGGATATTATGTTTAGATGGCTATAATTAGGTTTTTAGTTTGATTTAGGTTTAGATTTTGATAGTTATTTTAGGTAGATGGCGATGTTTAAGGTTTATATTTTAGGGTTTAGGGTTAGTTTAGGGTTTAGGGTATAGGGTTAATTTAGTGTTTAGGGTTACAGGTTTTTGGGTTTAGGGTTTAGGGTCTAGGGTTTAGAGTTTTGGGTTTTAGGTTTTAGGGTATAGGGTTTTGGTTTTTGGGTTTAGGGTATTAGGGTTTAGGGTTTAGGGTTTATGGTTTAGATTTTAGGGTTTACATTTTAGGGTTTAGGGTTTAGGGTTTAGGGTTTTAGGATATAGGGTAGTAAGTTTAGGGTTGTAGGTTTAGGGTTTAGGGTTAGTTTTAGGGTTTAGGGTTTACTGTTTAGGATTTAGGGTTTAGGTTTTTTTAATTAAAAGCAAATAGGTTTTAGTTTATTTTTTTACTTATTTGAGTTTAGTTTTTATTTTTATTTTTATTTAGGTTTACTTTTTTATTTTATTTTATTTAGTTTATTTATTTTAGGTATATTTAATTTAGTTTAGGTTTTTTATTTTAGTTTATTTTTTTAGGTTTAAGTTTTTCTATTTTTTTAGGTTTAGGTTTTATTTTAGTTTTTTTTAGGTTTAGGTTTTAGGTTTTCATTTTAGGTTTATTTTTTAGGTTTAGTTCTTAGTTTGGGTTTATTTTTATTTTATTTTATTTTATTTAGTTTATGTTTAGGTTTAGTTTTAGTTTATTTTAGGTATAGGTTTAGGTTTTATTTATTTTAGTTTAGATTTAGGTTTATTTAATTTTGTTTATTTTATTTTTATTTTAGGTTTAGGTTTTTTTTAGTTTAGGGTTTAAGTTTTATTTCTTTTAGGCTGTATTTTTAGGTTTATTTTTTAGATTTAGGTTTTCATTTAGTTTTTATTTTATTTTATTTTAGATTTCTTTTATATTTATTTTAGGTTTAGTTTTGATTTTATTTAGGGTTTTTATTTTTTAGTTTAGCTTAAGTTTTTATTTATTTCATTTTATTTTAGTTTTTATATTTTATTTTATTTTCCTTTTAGGTTTAGGTTTAAGTTTAGGTTAATTTAATTTAGTTTAGGTTTTTTATTTTAGTTTATTTTTTTAGGTTTAAGTTTTTTTATTTTTTTAGGTTTAGGATTAGGTTTTTATTTTAGTTTTTTAGGTTTAGCTTTTAGGTTTTCATTTTAGGTTTATTTTTAGGTTTTACTTCTTAGTTTAGGTTTATTTTTATTTTATTTTATTTTATATAGTTTATGTTTAGGATTAGGTTTAGTTTATTTTAGGTATAGGTTTAGGTTTTATTTATTTTAGTTTAGGTTTAGGTTTATTTAATTTTGTTTATTTTATTTTATTTTAGGTTTAGGTTTTTTTTTTAGTTTAGGGTTTAGTTTAATTTCTTTTAGGTTTGTATTTTTAGGTTTATTTTTAGGTTTAGGTTTTATTTGTTTTATTTTATTTTATTTTAGATTTATTTTATATTTATTTTAGGTTTAGTTTTAATTTTATTTAGGGTTTTTATTTTTTAGTTTAGCATAAGTTTTTATTTATTTCATTTTATTTTAGTTTTTATATTTTATTTTCTTTTCCTTTTAGCTTTAGGTTTAAGTTTAGGTTAAGGTTTAGGTTTTAGTTTAGGTTTCTATTTTATTTTATTTTTTTATTTTATTTTTGTGTAGGCTTTTTTATTTATTTTATTTTTAGGTTTTATTTTGTTTAAGATTAGATTTTTAGCTTTTTAAGGTTTAGGGTTTAGGTTTAAGGTTTAAGGTTTTATGGTTTAGGGTTTAGGGTTTAGGTTTTAGGTCTAGGGTTTAGGTTTTAGTTTAGGGTTTATTATTTTTTTGTTTTTTTAATGGAGAACAAATTCAGATTCATCATTTCTTCTTTTTGATTACATTAACCAAGTAACACACCAAGTTTTTTAAGATAAAAGTGATGACATAGATAAAAAATGAGCACACAAAGATTAAATAAAAAACCCTAGATAACTAGAGTTATCTCTACTGTAAAGAAATAGCTCCATAGCGATGGGTGGATTGACCATTCTTGATTTCTCAGTTCCCATCAAAACCACCGACCTCTCGGTGGCAGGATCCACCATCATACGATCTCTCCCTCCGCCACCACCACGGATGTAACCTCTCACTCTCCCACCTCCAACCACCACCTCACCACCTCCATATCTACCAGCACCTCTAGATCCCTCACCACCACTACAATAACTGCCGCCTCTACCTTCTCCTCAATCGTTAGATCTAAATTAAGCCTAGTTGATGGTGATGTTCCTGTCATCAAGGTTCTGCCCATTCTTAGGGTTTAGGTTTATTAGGCTTTAGGGTTTAGATTTATTTTTTAATTTATTTAGTTACTTCAGGTTTAGGTTTAGGGTTAGTGTTTCAGATTTAGGGTTTAGGGTTTTAGAGTTTTTTCTTTTAGTGTTTAGGGTTTAAAGTTAGGGTTTAGGGTTTAGGGTTTTAGATTTTAGGATTTAGGGTTTAGGGTTTAGGGTTTAGGGTTTTATTGCTTTTACAGTTTAGGGTTTAAAATTAGGGTTTAGGGTTTAGGCTTTTAGGGTTTAGGGCTTAGGGTTTATGGTTTAGTGTTTAAACTATAGGGTTTAGGGTTTTAAGGGTTTAGGGTTTTGGGTTTAAGGTTAGCTTAGGGTTTAGGGTTAGTTTATGGTTTAGGCTTCACGGTTTAGGGTTTTTACGGTTTAGGGTTTAGGGTTTTTAGGGTTTACGATTTAGGGTTTAGGTTAGTTTAGGGTTTAGCATTTAGGGTTTTAGGGTTTAGCGTTTAGGGTTTAAGGATTAGGGTTTAGGGTTTAGGGTTTTAAATTAAGTAAACTGGTAGGTTTAGGTTTGTTTAGTTTATTTAGTTTATTTTTTTATTTATTTTAGTTTATTTTATTTTTTATTTTTATTTAGTTTAGTTTATTTATTTTAGTTTAGGTTTTTATTTTAGTTTATTTTTTAGTTTTAAGTTTAGGTTTATGTTTATTTTTTTAGTTTAGTTTTATTTTTTTTATTTATTAAGTTTATATTTTATTTTTTTATTTTTAGGTTTATGTTTAGGTTTTTATTTTATTTTTTTAGGCTTAGATTTTATGTTTTTATTTTAGGTTTATTTTTAGGTTTTATTTTCTTAGTTTAGGTTTAGGTTTTATTTATTTTAGTCTAGTTTATTTTAGTTTTGGTTTAGGTTTAGTTTATTTTTATTTTAGTTTAAGTTTTAATTTAGGGTTGATTTAGGGTTTAGGGGTTTTTTTAAAATTAGTAAACTTGGGTTTAGGATTTAATTTATATTTTTATTTATTTCATTTTTATATAATTTTTCATAAGGTTTATTTTTTATTTTTATTTTGTTTAGTTTAATTATATTAGTTTAGGTTTTTTATTTTAGTTTATTTTTTAGGTTTAGGCATAGGTTTAGGTTTATTTTTTAGTTGAGTTTTACTTTTATTTTATTTTTTAAGTTTATGTTTTTAGGTTTTTAGGGTTTAGGGTTTAGGGTTTAGGGCTTAGGGCTTAGGGTTTAGGGTTTTAGGATTTAGGGTTATAGGGTTTTATGTTTAGGGTTTAGGGTTTAAGGTTTAGGGTTTAGGGATTATGGTTTAGTGTTCAGGCTTTAGGGTTTAAGGTTTTTAGGGTTTAGGGTTTAGGGTTTTTGGGTTTATGGTTTAGGGTTTTGGGTATAAAGTTTAGGGTTTAGGGTTTAGGGTTTATGGTTTAAGGTTTAGGGTTTAGGGTTTTAGGGTTTAGGGTTGTAGGTTCAGGATTTATGATTAGGGTTATATTTTATTATATTTTATATTTTTAAGGGTTTGGGGTTTAGGTTATAGGTTTTGGGGTTTTGGTTTTAATTTAAGTTTAATTTGAAATTAAGTAAAGTCATAGGTTTAGAGTTTTTTTAGTTTATTTTTTAGGGTTTAGCAGAGGTTTTAAAACAATTATAAATTAGTAGGTTCAAGTTTATTTTGTTTATTTTGTTTATCTTATTTTTTATTTTTGTTTATGTTTATTTTTAATATTTATTTAGTTTAGCTTATTTATTTTAGGTTTATTTATTTTACTTTAGGTTTTTTTTATTTTAGCTTATTTTTTATGTTTAGGTTTAGGTTTCTTTTTTAGTCGAGTTTTATTTTCTAGGTTTAGGTTTTATTTTTTATTTTTAGGTTTATGTTTATGTTTTTACTTTATTTTTTTAGGTTTGGTTGTAGATTTTTATTTTAGGTTTATTTTTAAGTTTTATTTTTGTTTAGGTTTATTTTTAGTTTATTTTATTTTATTTAATTTATGTTTAGGTTTAGGTTTAGTTTATTTTAGGTTTAGGTTCTATTTATTTTAGTTTAGTTTATTTTATTTTGTTTATTTTTTTATTTTAGGTTTAGATTTTTTTTTTAGTTTAGGGTTTAGGTTTCATTTTTATTTATTTTAAGTTTTATTTTTAGGTTTAATTTTTAAGTTTTAGTTTTATTTAATTTTTATTTATTTTTTATAATAGGTTTATTTTTTGGTTTATTTTATTTTATTTTATGTTTAAATTTTATTTTATTTAGTTTTTTATTCTTATTTTTTATTTTATTTTTAGTTTAATTTTGGTTATTATTTATTTTAGCTTAGTTTATTTTTATTAGTTTATTTTATTTTATTTTTATATTTAGGTTTTAGTTTAGGTTTTAATTTTATTTTGATTTATTTTTTATATAGGTTTAAGTTTTTTTATGAGTTTTATCTTCAGGTTTTATTTTATTTAGGTTTAGGATTTTAGGTTTTTAGGGTTTAGGGTTTAGGGTTTAGGTTTAAGGTTTAGGTTTAAGGTTTTAGGGTTTAGGGTTTTAGGGTTTAGGCTTTTGGATTATGGTTCAAGGTTTAGGCTTTATGGTTTAGGGTTTTTAGGGTTTAGTATTTAGGGTTTAGGGTTTAGGGTTATCTTAGGGTTTAGGGTTTACGATGTTATATTTTTAGGGTTTAGGGTTTAAGGTTGTAGGTTTGGGGTTTAGGGTTTATGGTTGAGGTTTTAGGGTTTAGAGCGAGGTTTAGGGTTTCTGATTTATGATTTAAGGTTTAGAGTCTTTTTAAAATAAAATAAACCGTAGGTTTAAATTAATTTTTTTTAGTTTAGTTTTATTTATTTTAGTTTAGGGTTTGGAGTTTAAGGTTTAGGAGTTTCTGATTTTTAGGGTTTAGGTTAGGAGGTTTAGGGTTTAGAACTAACTTAGGGTTTATAGTTTGTTTAAGGATTGAGTTTAGAGCTTTAGGCTTTATAGTTTTAGGTTTAGGTTTAGGACTAGGTTTTAGGTTAAAGTTATTTAGGGTTTAGTTTATAGTTTTAGTTTAAGTTTAGGGTTTAGGGTTTAGGTTTTTAGGTTTGTTTAGGTTTAGTGTTTATTTAGGTTTTTTTAGGTTTAAGTTTAGGGTTTAGGTTTTTTTTAGGTTTATCATTTTAGGTTTAGGTTTTAGGTTTAGTTTAGTTTATTTTAGTTTATTTATTCTTTTAGGTTTAGTTTAGTTTAGGTTTAGGTTTAGGTTTAGGGTTATGGTTTAGAGGTTTAGTTTATGCTTAAGTTTAGTGTTTATGGTTTTTACTTTATTTAGGGTTAGGGTTTAGTGTTGTAGGTTTAGTGTTGTAGGTTTAGGGTTTAAGATTTAGGGTTTAGGGGGTTTTTTTTTTAAATTAAGTAAACTTGTAGGTTTAGGTTTATTTAATTTACTTAGTTTATTTTTTATTTATTTCATTTTTTATATAATTTTTTTATGATTTATTTTTTATTTTTATTTTGTTTAGTTTATTTACTTTAGTTTAGGTTTTTTATTTTAGTTTATTTTTTAGGTTTAGGCATAGGTTTAGGTTTATTTTTTAGTTGAGTTTTATTTTTATTTTATTTTTTAAGTTTAGGTTTTTAGGTTTTAGGTTTAGGGTTTAGGGTTTAGCTTAAGATTTAGGGTTTTAGATTTTTTTATAGGGTTTATGGTTTAGGGTTTAGTGTTAGGGTTTAAGGTTTAGGGTTTAGGTTTATGGTTTAGTGTTAGCTTTAGGGTTTAGGGTTTTTAGGGTTTAGGGTTTAGGGTTTTGGGTTTTGGGTTTAGGGTTTAGGTATAAAGTTTAGGGTTTAGGGTTTATGGTTTAGGGTTTAGGGTTTAGGGTTTTAGGGTTTAGGGTTGTAGGTTTAGGATTTATGGTTAAGGTTATATTTTATTATATTTTATATTTTTAAGGGTTTGGGGTTTAGGTTATAGGTTTGCGATTTTGGTTTTAATTTAAGTTTAATTTGAAATTAAGTAAACTGATAGGTTTAGATTTTTTTTAGTTTATTTTTAGGGTTTAGCATTGAGGTTTTTTTTAAAAACAATTATGTAAATCAGTAGGTTCAAGTTTATTTTGTTTATTTAGTTTATCTTATTTTTTATTTTTATTTATGTTTATTTTTATTATTTATTTAGTTTAGCTTATTTATTTTAGGTTTATTTATTTTACTGTAGGTTTTTTTTTTGTTTTAGCTTTTTTTTTTAGGTTTAGGTTTAGGTTTCTTTTTTAGTCGAGTTTTATTTTCTAGGTTTAGGTTTTATTGATTATTTTTAGGTTTATGTTTATGTTTTTACTTTATTTTTTTAGGTTTGGTTTTAGATTTTTATTTTAGGTTTATTTTTAAGTTTTATTTTTATTTAGGTTTATTTTTAGTTTATTTTATTATATTTAATTTATGTTTAGGTTTAGGTTTAGTTTACTTTAGGTTTAGTTCTATTTATTTTAGTTTAGTTTATTTTATTTTGTTTATTTTCATATATTTTAGGTTTAGGTTTTTTTTTTAGTTTGGGGTTTAGGTTTTATTTTTTATTTATTTTTAAGTTTTATTTTTAGGTTTATTTTTTAAGTTTCAGTTTTTATTTAGTTTTATTTATTTTTATCATAGGCTTATTTTTGGTTTATTTTATTTTTATTTTATGTTTAAATTTTATTTTATTTAGTTTTTTATTCTTATGTTTATTTTATTTTTAGTTTAATTTAGGTTATTATTTATTTTAGTTAATTTATTTTTATTAGCTGATTTTATTTTATTTTTATATTTAGGTTTTAGTTTAGGTTTTAATTTTATTTTGATTTATTTTTTATTTAGATTTAAGTTTTTTTTATGAGTTTTATCTTCAAGTTTTATTTTATTTAGGTTTAGGATTTTAGGTTTTTAGGGTTTAGGTTTTAGGGTTTTGGTTTAAGGTTTAGGGTTTAAGGTTTTAGGGTTTAGGGTTTTAGGGTTTAGGCTTTTGGATTATGGTTCAAGGTTTAAGGTTTAAGTTTAGGCTTTATGGTTTAGGGTTTTTAAGGTTTAGTATTTAGGGTTTAGGGTTTAGGGTTTTTAGGGTTTACGATTTAGGGTTTAGGGTTAGTTTAGGGTTTAGCATTTAGGGTTTTAGGGTTTAGAGTTTAGGGTTTGAGGATTAGGGTTTAGGGTTTAGGGTTTTAAATTAAGTAGATTGGTTGGTTTAGGTTTCTTTAGTTTATTTAGTTTATTTTTTATTTATTTTAGTTTATTTTAATTTTTATTTTTATTTAGTTTAGTTTATTTATTGTAGTTTAGGTTTTTATTTTAGTTTAGTTTTTTAGTTTTAAGTTTAGGTTTATGTTTATTTTTTTAGTTTAGTTTTATTTTTTTTATTTATTAAGATTATATTTTATTTTTTATTTTTTTTAGGTTTATGTTTAGGTTTTATTTTATTTTTTTAGGCTTAGATTTTATGTTTTTTATTTTAGGTTTATTTTTTAGGTTTTATTTTCTTAGTTTAGGTTTAGGTTTATTTATTTTAGTCTAGTTTATTTTAGTTTTGGTTTAGGTTTAGTTTATTTTTATTTTAGGTTTAAGTTTTTAATTTAGGGTTTAGGGGTTTTTTTTTTAAATTAAGTAAACTTGTAGGTTTAGGTTTATTTAATTTACTTAGTTTATTTTTTATGTATTTCATTTTTATATAATTTTTCATAAGGTTTATTTTTTATTTTTATTTTGTTTAGTTTATTTATTTTAGTTTAGGTTTTTAATTTTAGTTTATTTTTTAAGTTTATGTTTTTAGGTTTTTAGGGTTTAGGGTTTAGGGTTTAGGGCTTAGGGCTTAAGGTTTAGGGTTTTAGGATTTAGGGTTATAGGGTTTTATGGTTTAGGGTTTAGGGTTTAGGATTTATGGTTTAGTGTTCAGGCTTTAGGGTTTAGGGTTTTTAGGGTTTAGGGTTTAGGGTTTTTGGGTTTAGGGTTTAGGGTTTTGGGCATAAAGTTTAGGGTTTAGGGTTTAGGGTTTATGGTTTAAGGTTTAGGGTTTAGGGTTTTAGGGTTTAGGGTTATAGGTTTAGGATTTATGATTAGGGTTATATTTTATTATATTTTATATTTTTAAGGGTTTGGGGTTTAGGTTATAGGTTTGGGGTTTTGGTTTTAATTTAAGTTTAATTTGAAATTAAGTAAACTGATAGGTTTAGATTTTTTTTAGTTTATTTTTAGGGTTTAGCATTGAGGTTTTTTTTAAAAACAATTATGTAAATTAGTAGGTTCAAGTTTATTTTGTTTATTTAGTTTATCTTATTTTTTATTTTTGTTTATGTTTATTTTTAATATTTATTTAGTTTAGCTTATTTATTTTAGTTTTTTTTTGTTTTAGCTTACTTTTTAGGTTTATGTTTAGGTTTCTTTTTTAGTGAGTTTATTTTTAGGTTTAGGTTTTTATTATTTTTAGGTTTATGTTTATGTTTTTACTTTATTTTTAGGTTTGGTTGTAGATTTTTATTTTAGGTTTATTTTAACATTTTATTTATTGTTTAGGCTTATTTTTAGTTTATTTTATTTTATTTAATTTAGGTTTAGGTTTAGGTTTAGTTTATTTTAGGTTTAGGTTCTATTTATTTTAGTTTAGTTTATTTTATTTTATTTATTTTCTTTTATTTTAGGTTTACATTTTTTTTAGTTTAGGGTTTAGGTTTCATTTTTTATTTATTTTTAAGTTTTATTTTTATGTTTATTTTTTAAGTTTCAATTTTTATTTAATTTTTATTTATTTTTATAATAGGCTTATTTTAGGTTTATTTTATTTTTATTTTATGTTTAAATTTTATTTTATTTAGTTTTTTATTCTTATGTTTATTTTATTTTTAGTTTAATTTAGGTTATTATTTATTTTAGCTTAGTTTATTTTTATTAGTTTATTTTATTTTATTTTTAGATTTAGGATTTAGTTTAGGTTTTAATTTTATTTTGATTTATTTTTTTATTTTTTGGTTTAAGTTTTTTATTTATCTTGAGTTTTATTTTATTTAGGTTTAGGATTTTAGGTTTTTTAGGGTTTAGGGTTTAGGGTTTAGGTTTAAGTTTAGGTTTTAAGGTTTTAGGGTTTGTTTTAGGGTTTAGGTTTTGGATTATGGTTCAAGTTTAGGGTTTAAAGTTTACTTTATGGTTTAGGGTTTTAGGTTTAATATTTAGGGTTTAGGGTTTAGGGTTATCTTAAGTTTAGGGTTTTATTTTGTGTTTTAAGGTTTAGGGTTTAGGTTGTAGGTTTAGGGTTTAGGGTTTATAGTTGAGTTTAGGGTTTAGGTTGAGTTTAGGTTTGATTTATGATTTAAGTTTAGAGTCTTTTAAAAAAAATAAAGTACAGTTTATTAATTTAGTTTATAGTTTATTTATTATTTTAGTTTAGGTTTAGGGTTTAAGGTTTAGGAGTTTAGGGTTTAGGTTTTAGTGTTTATTTGTTTAGGGTTTTAGGTTTTTTATTAGTTTAAGCTAGTTTAGAGGTTATTTAAGGTTGAGTTTACTTTACTTTAGGGTTTTAGGTTTAAAGTTTAGGGTTTATTAATTTAGGGTTTAGGACTAAGGTTTAGGGTTAGATTAGGGTTTAGGTTTAGGTTTATGGTTAGTTTAAGTTTAGGTTTAGGTTGGTTTAGGGTTTATGTAAGGTTTTAGTTTAGGTTTAGTTACTTTAGGTTTAGGATTTTTTTTTAGGTTTTAAGTTTATTTTAGGTTTAGTTAGTTAGGTTTTAAGTTTTAGGTTTAGTTTTAGGGTTTAGGTTTTAGAGTTTAGGTTTTAGGATTTAGGTTTAGGGTTAGTGTTAGGTTTAGGTTTTGGTTTAGTGTTTAAGGTTTAGGGTTTAGGGTTTAGGGTTTAGGGTTTATGGTTTAGGGTTTGGAGTTTATGCTTCTAGGATTTAGTGTTTATGGTTTTGGGCTAAGGCTTTAGGGTTTAGGGGTTAGGGTTTAGTGTTGTAGGTTTAGTGTTGTAGGTTTAGGGTTTAAGATTTAGGGTTTAGGTTTTTTTTTTTAAAATTAAGTAAACTTGTAGGTTTAGGTTTATTTAATTTACTTTGTTTATTTTTTATTTATTTTATTTTTTATATAATTTTTTTAAGGTTTATTTATTATTTTTATTTTGTTTAGTTTATTTACTTTAGTTTAGTTTTTTATTTTAGTTTATTTTTTAGGTTTAGGCATAGGTTTAGGTTTATTTTTTAGTTGAGTTTTATTTTTATTTTATTTTTTAAGTTTAGGTTTTTAGGTTTTAGGGTTTAGGGTTTAGGGTTTAGGGCTTAGGGCTTAAGATTTAGGGTTTTAGGATTTAGGGTTATAGGGTTTTATGGTTTAGGGTTTAGTGTTAGGGTTTAAGGTTTAGGGTTTAGGGTTTAGGGTTTATGGTTTAGTGTCAGGCTTTAGGGTTTAGGTTTTTTAGGGTTTAGGGTTTAGGGCTTTTGGGTTTAGGGTTTAGGGTTTTAGGTATAAATTTTTGGGTTTAGGGTTTATGGTTTAGGGTTTAGGGTTTAGGGTTTTAGGGTTTTGGGTTGTAGGTTTAGGATTTATGGTTAAGGTTATATTTCATTATATTTTATATTTTAAGGGTTTGGGGTTTAGGTTATAGGTTTGGGGTTTTGGTTTTAATTTAGTTTAATTTATTAAGTAAAGATAGGTTTAGATTTTTTTTTTTTATTTTAGGGTTTAGCATTGAGGTTTTCAAAACAATTATTAGGTTCAAGTTTATTTTATTTATTTAGTTTATCTTATTTTTTATTTTTTTATTTATGTTTATTTTAATATTTATTTAGTTTATCTTATTTATTTTACTTTAGGTTTTTTTTTATTTTAGCTTTTTTTTAGGTTTAGGTTTAGGTTTCTTTTTTAGTCGAGTTTTATTTTCTAGGTTTAGGTTTTATTTATTATTTTTAGGTTTATGTTTATGTTTTTTACTTTATTCTTTTAGGTTTGGTTGTAGATTTTTATTTTAGGTTTATTTTTAAGTTTTATTTTTATTTAGGTTTATTTTTAGTTTATTTTATTTTATTTAATTTATGTTTAGGTTTAGGTTTAGTTTACTTTAGGTTTAGGTTCTATTTATTTTAGTTTAGTTTATTTTATTTTGTTTATTTTCATATATTTTAGGTTTAGGTTTTTTTTTTAGTTTAAAGTTTAAGTTTTATTTTTTATTTATTTTTAAGTTTTATTTTAAGGTTTATTTTTTAAGTTTAAATTTTTATTTAATTTTATTTATTTTTATAATAGGCTTATTTTAGGTTTATTTTATTTTTATTTTATGTTTAAATTTTATTTTATTTAGTTTTTTATTCTTATGTTTATTTTATTTTAAGTTTAATTTAGGTTATTATTTATTTTAGTTTAATTTATTTTAATTAGTTTATTTTATTTTATTTTTAGATTTAGGTTTCAGTTTAGGTTTTAATTTTATTTTGATTTATTTTTTATTTAGATTTAAGTTTTTTTTATGAGTTTTATCTTCAAGTTTTATTTTATTTAGGTTTAAGATTTTAGGTTTTTAGGGTTTAGGGTTTAGGATTTAGGTTTAAGGTTTAGGGTTTAAGGTTTTACGGTTTAGGGTTTTAGGGTTTAGGCTTTTGGATTATGGTTCAAGGTTTAGGGTTTAAGGTTTAGGCTTTAAGCTTTAGTGTCTAGGGTTAGCTTAGGGTTTAGGGTTTATGATTTTATGTTTTTAGGGTTTTGGGTTTAAGGTTATAGGTTTAGGGTTTATGGTTGAGGTTTTAGGGTTTAAGGTTGAGGGTTTGTGGTTTACAGTTTATGATTTAAGGTTTAGAGTCTTTTTAAAAAAATAAGTAAACTGATAGGTTTAGGTTAATTTTGTTTACTTAGTTTCTTTTTTATTTTAGTTTAGTTTAGGTTTAGGGTTTAGTTTAGTTTAGTGTTTAAACTTTATAGTTTAGGATTTTTTAGGGTTTAGGTTTAGGATTAGGGTTTAGGCTAGCAAGGTTTAGGGTTAGTTTAGGTTGAGTTTAGAGGTTTTAGTTTAGGTTTAGGTTTAAGGTTAATTTATAGTTTAGGAGTTTTAAGGTTAAAGATTAGTTTAGTTTAGGTTTATAGTTTGGAGTTTAGAGTTTAAGTTGGGGTTTAGGGTTAGTGTAGTTTTAGTTTAGGTTTAGTGTTTAAAACTTTAGGGTTTAGTTTTTTTAGGTTTAGGTTTAGGTTAGTTTAAGTTAGTTTAAGGTTTATTAAAACTTTAGGGTATTTTAGTTTAAGGTTTAGGATTTTAGGTTTTTAGTTTAGGGTTTAGGTTTAGGTTTAGTTTAGGTTTAGGGTTTAGTTTAGGGTTTAGTGTTAGGTTTAAGCATTTGGAGTTTATTAGGATTTAGGGTTTATGGTTTTGGGTTTTTTAGGGTGTAGGGTTTATGGTTGCAGATTTAGGCTTGTAGGTTTAGGGTTTAGGGTTTAGGGTTTAGAATTTAGGGTTTAAGGACTTTTTTAAAAAAAATTAAATGAAGTAAATCGGTAGGTTTAGGTTTATTTAGGATATTTAGTTTATTTTTTATTTGTTTTAGTTTACTTTATTATTATTATTTTTGTTTTGTGTAGTTTATTTATTTTAGTTTATTTTTTATTTTTAGGTTTAGGTTTAGGTTTTTTTTTAGTTGAGTTTTATTTTTATTTTATTTTTTATTTTTAAGTTTTAGTTTTTATTTTTAGGTTTATGTTTAGATTTTTATTTTATTTTTGTTGGTTTATGTTTTAGGTTTATATTTTTCGTTTATATTTAAGTTTTATTTTTTAATTTAGGTTTAGGTTTTTCTTAGTTTATTTTATTTTATTTAGTTTAGGTTAGGTTTAGGTTTAGTTTATTTTAAGTTTTGGTTTAGGTTTTATTTATTTTTTTCTTGTTCACTATAGTTTAGATTTTGGTTTATTTTATTTTATTTATTTTATTTTCATTTTATGTTATTTTTATTAGGGTTTAAGTTTTATTTTTTATTTATTTTTTGGTTTATTTGTTAAGTTTAGGTTTTTATTTAGTTTTTATTTTATTATATTTTAGGTTTATTTATTTCCATTTTAAGTTTAGTTTTTATTTTATTTAGGTCTTTTATTCTTTAGTTAATTTTATTTTTTGGTTTAGTTTAGGTTATTATTTATTTTATTTTAGTTTTCTTTTATTATTTTATTTTATTTATTTTTATGTTTAGGTTTATGTTTTAGTTTAGGTTTTTATTTTATTATTTTATTTTTTATTTAATTTAGCTTTAGGATTTTTTGTTTAATTTATTTTTAGGTTTTATATAGTTTGGGTTTATGATTTTAGGTTTTTAGGGTTTAGGGTTTAAGGTTTAGGGTTTAGGGTTTAGGTTTTAGTGTTTTAGGGTTTAGGGTTAATGTTTAGGGTTTAGGGTTAGGGTTAGGGTTTAGGCTTTAGGGTTTACAATTTTTAGTGTTTAGGGTTTATGGTTTTCGGTTAGTTTAGGGCTTAAAGTTAGTTTAGGGTTTAGGGTTTAGGGTTTAGAGTATAGAGCATTTTAGATTTAGGTTTTAGGGTTGTAGGTTTAGGGTTCAGTGTTTAAGGTTAGTTTTAGGGTTTAGGGTTTAGGATTTAGTGTTTAGCATTTAAGGTTTATGGATTTTTTTTAAAAATTACGTAAATTAGTATGGTTACGTTTATTTAGTTTATTTATTTTAGTTTATTTTATTTTTTTATCTATTTAGGTTTATTTTTTATTTTTATTTAATTTAGTTTATTTATTTAAGGTTTATTTATTTTATATTTTTGTGGTTTAGGTTTAGGTTTATGTTTATTTTTTTAGTTTAGTTTTATTTTTATTTTATTTTTTAGGTTTAGGTTTTATTTTTTTCTTTTTAGGCTTAGGTTTATCTTTTTTTTTTTTTTAGGTTTAGGTTTTAATTTTTTTATTTCAGGTTTATTTTATTTTATTTATTTTAGGTTTTGGTTTATTGTTAATTTGTTTTATTTTATTTTATTTAGTTTAGGGTTTAGGTTTAGGTTATTTTAGGTTTAAGATTATGTTTTATTTATTTTAGTTTAGGTGTATGTTTATTTTATTTTATTCATCTTAGGTTTAGTTTTTTTTTAGTTTAGGGTTTAAGTTTTATTTTTTATTTATTTTTAATTTTTTATTTTTAAGAATATTTTTTTTTGGTTTACTAGTGCTAGTTTTAGGGTTTAGGGTTATGGGTTTCAGGTTTAGGGTTTAGGGTTTAGTGTTTAGGCTTTAGGGTTTAGGGTTTAGAGTTTACGGTTTATAGTTTTGGGTTAGCTTATAGTTAGTTTAAGGTTTAGGGTTTGACTTTAGGGTTTAGGTTTTAAGGTTTATAGTTTAAGTTTAGGTTAGTTTAGGTTTAGGTTTAGTTTAGGTTTAAGTTTAGTTTATGTTTAGGGTTTAGGGTTTAAGTTTAGGAGTTTAGGTTAGGTTTATAATTGTAGTTTAGGAGTTTAGGTTTAGTATTTAGTCTTTAGGGTTTAGGTTTAGGAGTTTATAGTTTATTTATTGTTAACAGGAGTTTAGGTTTAGGATTTAGGTTTAGGTTTATGGTTAGGTTTAGGGTTAGTTTAAGGTTTATAGTTTAGATTTAGGGTTTAGTTTTAGGTTTAATGTTTAAGGTTAGTAAGGTTTAGGTTTAAGGTTTAGTGTTTAAACTTTAAGTTTAGGGTTTAGGTTAGGAGTTTAGGGTTTAAAGTTTAGTATTACAAGTTTAGAGTTTAGGGTTTAGTTTAGTTTTAAGGTTTAAGGTTTATAGTTTAGGTTAATTTAGGGTTTAGGTTTAAGTTTAGAGTTAGTGTTAGGTTTAGTTTAGGTTTTTAAGTTTAGGTTTAGGTTAGGTTTAAGTTTAAGTTTAAAGTTTAGTATTAAACTTTAGGGTTTAGTGTTTAGGTTTTATTTAGGGTTTATAGTTAGTAGTTTAGGTTAGTTTAAGTTTAGGTTATTATTAGGTTAATTTAGGTTTAGTTTAGTATAGGTTTAGGTATAGTTTAGGGTTTATAGTTAGGTTTAGGTTAGTTTAGGTTTATAGTTTACTTTAGGGTTTAGGTTTAGGTTTAATGTTTAGGTTAGAATTTAGGTTTATAGTTTAGTGTTTAAACTTTAAGTTTAGTTTAGTTAGGTTTAGGGTTTAGTTTTATTAGTTTAGGGATTTAGTTTAGGTTTAGGGTTTTAAGTTTAGGTTTATAGTTTAGTTAATTTAGTTTAGGTTTAAGTTTAAGTTAGTGTTAGGGTTTAGTTTAGGTTTAGTTATAGTTTAAGTTAGGTTTAGGTTTAAAGTTTAGTAATTAGGCTTTAGGGTTTAGTGTTTAGGGTTTAGCATTTAGGGTTTATGGTTAGATTAGGGTTTACGGTTAGTTTAAAGTTTAGGGTTAGTGTTAGGGTTAGTATTTAGGTTTAGGGTTTGGGGTATAGGGTTTAGGGTTTTGGGTTAGGGTTTAGGGTTTAGTGTTTAGGGTTTAGGGTTTAGGGTTTAGGGTTTATGGTTTAGGGTTTTAGGGTTAGGGTTTATAGTTTAGGGTTTTTTAGGGTGTAGGGTTTAGGGTTGTAGATTTAGGGTTGTAGGTTTAGGGTTTAGGGTTCATGGTTTAGGATTTAGGGTTTAAGGTTTTTTTCAAAAAAATAAAATTAATTAAATCGGTAGGTTTAGGATTATTTAGTATATTTAGTTTATTTATTTATTTATTTTAGTTTACTTTATTTTTTATTTTTCTTTAGGTTTATTTTTTATAGTGTAGTTTAATTATTTTAATTTAGGTTTTTTATTTTACTTTATTTTTTAGGTTTAGGTTTATTTTTTAGTTGAGTTTATTTTATTTTATTTTTATTTTTAGGTTTTAGCAATTATTTTTAGGTTTACGTTTAGATTTTTATTTTATTTTTTTAGGTTTAGGTTTTGGGTTTTTATTTTAGGTTCATTTTATGTTTTATTTTTAGTTTGGTTTAGGTTTTTTAGTTTATTTTATTTTATTTTAATTTTGTTTTGGTTTAGGTCTCGACTTAGGTTTTGTTTAATTTTTCTATTTATAGTTTAGGTTTTAGTCTATTTTATTTTATTTTTTTTTTTTTTTTTAGTTTTTTTTTCATTTAAGGTTTAGGTTTTATTTTTTATTTATTTTTTAGGTTTAGGTTTTTATTTAGTTTTTATTTTATATTATTTTAAGTTTAGTTTTTATTTTATTTGGGTCTTTTACTCTTAAATTAATTTTATTTAACTTTGTTTAGGTTTTTATTTATTTTATTTTAGTATTCTTTTATTTTTTTATTTTTTATTTTTTAATGTTTAGGTTTAGGTTTAAGTTTTGCTTTTTATTTTATTATTATTTTTTTCATTTAATTTACGTTTTGGTTTTTTGTTTACTTTATTTTTAGGTTTTAGATAGTTTAGGTTTAGGTTTTTAGGTTTTTAGGGTTTAGGGTTTAGGATTTAGGGTTTAAGGATTTTTTTTAAAAAAAATTAAATTAAGTAAATCGGTAGGTTTAGGTTTATTTAGTATATTTAGTTTATTTTTTATTTATTTTGTTTACTTTATTATTATTTTTTTGCTTAGTGTAGTTTATTTATTTTAGTTTATTTTTTATGTTTAGGTTTAGGTTTAAGTTTATTTTTAGTTGAGTTTTGTTTTTATTTTATTTTTTATTTTTAAGTTTTAGTTTTTATTTTTAGGTTTATGTTTTGATTTTTATTTTATTTTTGTAGGTTTATGTTTTAGGTTTATATTTTTGGTTTATATTTAAGTTTTATTTTATAATTTAGGTTTAGGTTTTTCTTAGTTTATTTTATTTGATTTAGTTTAGGTTTAGGTTTAGGTTTAGTTTATTTTAGGTTTTGGTTTGGGTTTTATTTATTTTTGTCTTGTTTACTATAGTTTAGATTTTGGTTTATTTTATTTTATTTTCATTTTAGGTTATTTTTATTAGGGTTTAAGTTTTATTTTTATTTATTTTTTGGTTTATTTTTTAAGTTTAGGTTTTTATTTAGTTTTTATTTTATTATATTTTAGGTTTATTTATTTTCATTTTAAGTTTAGTTTTTATTTTATTTAGGTCTTTTATTCTTTAGTTAATTTTATTTTTTGGTTTAGTTTAGGTTATTATTTATTTTATTTTAGTTTTCTTTTATTATTTTATTTTATTTATTTTTAAGTTTAGGTTTAGGTTTTAGTTTAGGTTTTATTTTATTATTTTGTTTTTTATTTAATTTAGCTTTAGGATTTTTTGTTTAATTTATTTTTAGGTTTTATATAATTTGGGTTTATGATTTTAGGTTTTTAGGGTTTAGAGTTTAGAGTTTAGGGTTTAGGGTTTAGGTTTTATGTTTTTAGGGTTTAGGGTTAATGTTTAAGGTTTAGGGTTAGGGTTTAGTGTTTAGGCTTTAGGGTTTACAATTTTTAGTGTTTAGGGTTTATGGTTTTCGATTAGTTTAGGGCTTAGGGTTAGTTTAGGGTTTAGGATTTAGGGTTTAGACTATAGAGCATTTTAAGTTTAGGGTTTAGGGTTCAATGTTTAAGGTTAGTTTTAGGGTTTAGGGTTTAGGATTTAGTGTTTAGCATTTAAGGTTTATGGATTTTTTTTTTAAAATTATGTAAATCAGTATGGTTAGGTTTATTTAGTTTAGTTTATTTTATTTTTTGTTTCTATTTAGGTTTATTTTTTATTTTTGTTTAATTTAGTTTATTTATTTAAGGTTTATTTGTTTTATTATATTTTTTGTGGTTTAGGTTTAGGTTTATGGTTATTTTTTTAGTTTAGTTTTTTTTTTATTTTATTTTTTAGGTTTAGGTTTTTTTTTTCTTTTTAGGCTTAGGTTTATCTTTTTATTTTATTTTTTAGGTTTAGGTTTTAATTTTTTTATTTCAGGTTTATTTTATTTTATTTAGTTTAGGTTTTGGTTTATTGTTAGTTTATTTTATTTTATTTTATTTAGTTTAGGGTTTAGGTTTAGGTTATTTTAGGTTTAAGATTATGTTTTATTTATTTTAGTTTAGGTTTATGTTTATTTTATTTTATTTATCTTAGGTTTAGTTTTTTTTTTAGTTTAGTGTTTAAGTTTTAATTTTTATTTATTTTTAATGTTTTATTTTTAAGAATATTTTTTTAGGTTTACTAGTGTTAATTTTAGGGTTTAGGGTTGTGGTCAGGTTTAGGGTTTAGGGTTTAGGGTTTAGTGTTTAGGCTTTAGGGTTTAGGGTTTAGAGTTCAAGGTTTATGGTTTTAGGTTAGCTTAAAATTTAGGGTTAGTTTAAGGTTTAGGGTTTTGACTTTAGGGTTTGAGATTTTTAGGGTTTATGGTTTAGGGTTTAGGGTTAGTTTAGGGTTTAGGGTTTTAGGGTTTAAGTTTAGGATTAGTGATAGGGTTTAAGGTTTATGTTTAGGGTTTAGGGTTTAAGGTTTAGGGTTTAGGGTTAGGGTTTAGGGTGTAGGGTTTAGGGTTTAGTATTTAGTCTTTAATCTTTAGGAGTTTAGATTTAGTTAGGTTTATTATTACAAGGTTTAGGTTTAGATTTAGGGTTGAGGTTTTAGGTTTAGGAGTTTAAGGTTAGTTTAAGGTTTATAGTTTAACTTTAAATTTATGGTTTTAAGTTTAAGGTTTAGGATTTAGAGTTTAAGTTTAGGGTTTAGTATTTAGGTTTAAAGTTTAGAATTTAGGGGTTAAGGTTTAAGTTTAAGTTTAGTTTAGTTTAAAGTTTAAGTTAATTGGGTTTAGGAGTTTAGAGTTTAGGGTTTAGGAGTTTTAAGGTTTAATGTTTAGAGTTTAGGGTTGAATTTAGGGTTTAAGGTTTAAGTTTAAGTTAGTATTAGGAGTTTAGGTTTAAGTTTAGAGTTTAGGGTTTAGCATTTAAGGTTTAGGAGTTTAGGAGTTTTAAGGTTTAAGTTTAGTTTTAGGAGTTTAGGGTTTAGGGTTTTTAGGGTTTATAGTTAGGTTTAGGTTAGTTTAGGTTTTAGGTTTAGGTTTAGTTAGGGTTTAGGTTTAGTTTAGGGTTTAGGTTTAGGTTTAGTTTAGGGTTTAGGTTTAGTTTATAGTTTAAGTTTGTAGGTTTAGTTTATTTTAGGGTTCATGGTTTAGGATTTAGGGTTTAAGGTTTTTTTCAAAAAAATTAAATTAATTAAATCGATAGGTTTAGGATTATTTAGTATATTTAGTTTATTTATTTATTTATTTTAATTTACTTTATTTTTTATTTTTCGTTACGTTTATTTTTTTTAGTCTAGTTTATTTATTTTAATTTAGGTTTTTTATTTTATTTTTTAGGTTTAGGTTTATTTTTTAGTTGAGTTTTATTTTTATTTTATTTTTATTTTTAGGTTTTACCTTTAATTTTTAGGTTTACATTTAGATTTTTATTTTATTTTTTTAGGTTTAGGTTTTTTGATTTTATTTTAGGTTCATTTTTATGTTTTATTTTTTAGTTTCGATTTAGGTTTTTTTTAGTTTATTTTATTTTATTTTTAATTTTTGTTTTGGTTTAGGTCTCGGCTTATGTTTTGTTTAATTTTGTCTAGTCTACTATAGTTTAGGTTTTAGTCTATTTTATTTTATTTTATTTTTTTTAGTTTTTTTTCATTTAAGGTTTAGGTTTTATTTTTTATTTATTTTTTAGGTTTAGGTTTTTATTTAGTTTTTATTTTATTTTTTTTTAAGTTTAGTTTTTATTTTATTTAGGTCTTTTACTCTTAAATTAATTTTTTTTAGCTTTGTTTAGGTTTTTATTTATTTTATTTTAGTATTCTTTTATTTTTTATTTTATTTTTTTTAAAGTTTAGGTTTAGGTTTAAGTTTTGGTTTTTATTTTATTATTATTTTTTTCATTTAATTTACGTTTTGGTTTTTTGTTTAATTTATTTTTTAGGTTTTAGATAGTTTAGGTTTAGGTTTTGAGGTTTTTTGGGTTTAGGGTTTTGTTTTTAGGGTTTAGGGTTTTTAGATTTTAGGGTTTAGTGTTTAGGGTTTAGGGTTTAGGTTTTTTATTTAAATTAAGTAAACCGGTAGTTTAGGTTTATTTAGTTTGCTTAGTTTATTTTTAATTTATTTTATTTTATTTTTTGTTTTTATTTAAGTTAGTTTATTTATTTTATGTTTATTTATTTTAGTTTAGGTATTTTATTTCTGTTTATTTTTTAGGTTTAGGTTTAGTTTTATGTTTCTTTTTTTAGTTTAGTTTTATTTTTATTTTATTTTTTAGGTTTAGCTTTTTTTTAAGGTTTAGGATTAGGTTTTCATTTTATGTTTTTTTAGGTTCAGCTTTTATGTTTATTTTTAGGTTTTATTTTTTAGTTTAGGTTTAGGTTTATTTTTAATTTAATTTATTTTATTTAGTTTAGGGTTTAGGTTTAGTTATTTTAGGTTTAGTTTAAGGTTTTATTTATTTTAAATTAGTTTATATTAGGTTTAGGGCTTTTTTTTAGTTTAGGGTTTAGGTTTTATTTTTATTTAGTTTTAGGTTTTATTTTTATGTTTATTTTTTAAATTTAGGTTATTATTTTGTTTTTATTTTATTTTATTTTAGTTTTATTTTATTTTTATTTAGGTTTAGGTTTAGGTATTTAATTATTTTATTTTTAGGTTTTATTTAGTTTAGGTTTAGTTTTTAGAGGTTTAGTGTTTAGGGTTGTAGGTTTAAGGTGTAGAGTTTAAGTTTAGGTTTATATTTAGTTTATTTTATTTTATTTAGTTTAGGGTTTAGGTTTTGTTTATTTTAGGTTTGTGTTTAGGTTTTATTTATTTTAGTTTATATTTTTTTAGTTTAAGGTCTAAGTTAAATTTTTTTATTTATTTTTAAGTTTTATTTTTAGGTTTTTATTTTTTTACGTTTAGGTGTTTTTTATTTAGGTTTTTTATTTTTATGTTTATTTTATTTTTTAGTTTTGTTTAGGTTTTTATTTATTATATTTACTTTAGTTTTTTTTATTTTTTTTAGGTTTAAGTTTAGGTTTAAGTTTAAGTTTTAGTTTAGGTTTTTATTTTATTTTTTATTTTATTTAATTTAGGTTTAGGTTTTTTTATTTATTTTAATTTAAAGTTTTATTTAGTTTAGGTTTAGGTTTTTAGGGTTTAGGGTTTAGGGTTTAGGGTTTAGGGTTTATGGTTTTGAGTTTATGGTTTAGGGTTTTAGGGTTTAGGGTTTTAGCATTTTAGGGTTTAGGGTTTTAAGGTTTAGGGTTTAGGGTTAGGTTAGGTTTTAGGTTTGGGTTTAGTAAACTTTAGGGTTTAGGATTTTTAGGGTTGAGAGTTTATTGTCTAGGGTTTATGGTTAGCTTAGGGTTTAGGGTTAGTTTAGGGTTTAGGGTTTAGGGTTTAGCCTTTAGGGTTTAGGTTTTAAAGTTTAGGGTTTAGGGTTGAGGTTTAGGTTTAGGAGTTTAGTTTAGGTTTAGTTTAAGTTTAATGTTTAGGATTTAGGGTTAGGTTAGGGGTTTAGAGTTTAGGGTTTAGTGTTTAGGGATTATGGTTAAGGGTTTAGGGCTTTGGGTTATTTTAGTGTTTAGGGTTTTTTAGGGTTTAGGGTTGTAGGTTTAGGGTAGCAAGTTTAGGGTTTAAGATTTTAGGGTTTAGGGTTTAGGGTTCATGGTTTTTTTTTAAAAAAAGGTAAGTAAATCGATAGGTTTAGGTTTAATTAGTTTATTTCTATTTATTTTAGTTTATTTTATTTTTTATTTTATTTATGTTTATTTTTTATTAATATTTTGTTTTTTTTATTTATTTTAAGTTTTTTTATTTTAGTTTATTTGTCAAGTTTAGGTTTAGTTTTTTGTTTATTTTTTAGTATAATTTTATTTATTTATTTTTTTAGGTTTAGGTTTTTTTACTTTAAGTTCACTTTTAGGTTTTATTTTTTAGTTTTGGTTTAGGTTTATTTTTTATTTATTTTATTTTATTTAGTTTAGGGTTTTGGTTTAGTTTATTTTATGTTTAGGTTTAGGTCTTATTTATTTTAGTTTAGTTTATTTTAGTTTAGGTTTAGGTCTAATTTATTTTGTTTATTTTATTTTTATTTTAGGTTTAGGTTCTTTTTTCTTAGTTTAGGGTTTAGGTTTAATTTTTTATTTATTTTTAGGTTTATTATTTAGGTTCAGGTTTTTATTTAGTTTTTTATTTTATTTTAGGATTTTTTTATGTTTGTGTTTTATTTTATTTAGGTTTTTCACTTTTTAGGTTTATTTAATTTTTTAGTTTAAGTGATGTTTTTATTTATTTTATTTTAGTTTAGTTTTTATTTTTCATTTCATTTTATTTAGGGTTTATGTTTAGTTTTAGGTTTAGCTTTAGGTTTAAGTTTATGTTTTTATTTTAGTGTTATTTTATTTAATTTAGGTTTAGGTTTTTTTTATTTATTTTATATTTATGTTTTATTCAGTTTTGGTTTAGGTTTAGCATTTGGGTTTTAGGTTTTAGGTTTAGGGTTTAGGGTTTAGGGTTTAGGGTTTAGGTTTAGGTTTAGGGTTTAGTTTAGGGTTTAGGGTTTAAGTTTAGGTTTTAGTGTATAGAGTTTAGGGTTTAGGGTTTAGAGTTTTAGGGTTTAGGGTGTAGGGTTTAGGTTTAGGGTTTAAGGTTTAGGGTTTAGGGTTTATGGTTGTAGGTTTAGGGTTTAGGGTTTAGGGTTAGTTTTAGGGTTAGGGTTTTTGATTTTTTTATTTTTTAAATTAAATAATTGGTAAGTTTAGGTTTATTTAGTTTAATTAGTTTATTTTTTATTTATTTTAGTTTATTTTATTTTTTATTTTTATTTAGGTTTATGTTTTTCAATTTTATTTATTTTAGTTTAGGTTTTTTATTTTAGTTTATTTTTTAGTTATAGGTATAAGTTTAAGTTTATTTTTTAGTTTAGTTTTATTTTTATTTTACTTTTTAGGTTTAGGTTTGATTTTTTGATTTTTAAGTTTAGGTTTAGGTTTTTATTTTATTTTTTTAGGATTAGGTTTTAGGTTTTATTTTATTTTTATTTTAGGTTTTATTTTTTAATTTAGGTTTAGGTTTATTTTTAATTTAATTTAATTTATTTAGTTTAGGTTCATGTTTAGGTTTAGTTTATTTTAGGTTATGTTTTATTTATTTTAGTTTAGGTTTAGATTTATTTTATTTTTATTTTAGGTTTCAGTTTTTTTTTAGTTTAGGGTGTAGGTTTTATTTTTTTATTTATTTTTTAGGTTTAGGTTTTATTTTATTTTAGGTTTATTTTAATTTTATTTTATGTTTAGTTTTATTTTATTTTTTATTTAGTTTAGGTTTTTATTTATTTTATTTTAGTTTAGTTTTAGTTTTGTTTTATTTTCTTTTAGGTTTAAGTTTAGGTTTAGGCTTAGGTTTAGATTTAAGTTTAAGTTTTAGTATAAGTTTTTATTTTATTTTATTTTATTTTTATTTATTTATTTTATTTTAAGGTTTTATTTAGTTTAGGTTTATGTTTTTAGACTTTTTAGGGTTTAGGGTTTGGGGTTTAGGGTTTAGGGTTTAGGGTTTAAGTTTTAGGTTTTAGGGTTTAGGGTTTAGGGTTTAGGGATTAGGGTTTAGTGTTTAGGGTTTAGGGTTTAGGGGTTAGGGTTTTTAGGGTTTAGGGTTTAGGGTTTTTAGGGTTTAGGGTTTAGGTTATAGGTTTAGGATTCAGGTTTTAGTTTAGGGTTTATGGTTTAGGGTTTATCTTAAGAGCCTAATCGCATCCAAGCCACACATTAAAGCATCCGTCATTTAAGAAACTATGAAAGGCAAGCCGTCTTAATGCACAATGTAAACATAACATCAAATAATTATAAAATATCATAAAAGAATAAAAGGCGGTCTGGTTGGGTACCATGCAGAAGAGTGAAAAGATGGGTTGCGAGCTCTACCCTTATACAACATGGAATATGAAAGAATAATTATAATTGTATTAAATGCTATGGGGTCTTCTTTCTTCATATCTCCATTTTACGATTTGGTTCCTTCTTTGATTTGGATGGTGCTTGCTTCAAAGGCATCATAGGGCACCATAGGACAAAGCCTTGACCACTACTCATCCATCTAATACTAATCCTAATTCCTATTCCAAAATTACATTTATGTGGGAAAAGTAAATCTAACTACACACTGCAAAATAAATGTTTGCTAAATATACATATAATCTAAAACAATTGTATTTATAATTTGGACATAGCACCTTAAGCATGGTAACTAAGCCTATCTAACTTGGATTATGCTTAAGGATTTAAGCAACCGTAAAAGGGCATTCATATTTATTTTTGAGCATCCCTTAAGCATAATCCCCTAAATATGATTAGGCTAATATTATCATCTAGTCTCTGAAGCATAACATCCAATATATAATACATCATAAAATAAAACATACATCACATCATACACCATCTAACTTGGAGCTATAAGTGGTGACATAATTCTAATGTATGTGCATTAAGGCTTGTGTGGTAAGTCTTGTTAGGCATTAATGTTGTATTTTCTAAGTGTAGAAGGATTCAATTTAACAAGAAAGGTTGATTTCACTTGAAGTAGTTTAATTGATTTAAGAATTTTAATTTGTGTTTTCTTTTGTTTCATTTGATTGCACTTAGCAACTAAGTGTAATAAAATAAAGGAAGAGGATTGCCCTCTTTCATCCTACCTTATGTTACTTTCTAAAGTATATTAATTTGATTTAGTTCTCTTTAGTGAATGGCTTATTAAATGATTTAATTAATCTAAGTTTAGGTTCAGTTTAAATAGTCCTATTCAAAATGAAAGGCATCTTGGAATTAATTTAATTGAATTACTACCACATGACATATATTAAATCATTCCTTTCCATCACATCTAACATGCATATGATTTAATCTAAGTTATCTATACATGTTTATATTTTAGCACATAAATGATGAATGTATGTGTATGTTTAGAATTTATATTTTATTTGGTGAATTATTTAAACATATTAATTTAAAACTTTATCCAAATTCTATACAAAAGAACATAAGAATGAAATTAAATAGGCATGTGGATTGTTAAACCAGGGAGGTAATCAAATGACCTCCTTGGAGCTAGCTAAAGCCTTGTATTCTAAATGTCCATATATACCCATTTGCATTCAAACATATGTAAATTATTATACATGAACATAGGAAGTAAGCAAATCATATGGCTAATTAATTCAACCACTTAGTCAATTATGAATGCATGCAATTTTAATGTAAAATGGGATTTTCATTCACTAATCACATATACATATACATGTAGAAAGATATACACAAGTACGTGTTGTTGTTAAACTAGGGAAGTGAGATAATCAAATGACCTCCTTGAGGGTAACTAAAGCCTTATTCCATGTCCAGATTATGTACCTGCTTTTCTTGGACACACATAGATGTATCATAAATGAGGGAAAGAATACCATGCAAAGATTGTATATATATATTTTTGAATGAATCATTTATATATATGAATTAAACATCTATCCAAATTCTAATGTTGAAATATATAAAAATGAAATAATATGGGTATGTGTCATTGTTAAACCAGTGAGGTAATCAAATGACCTCCTTGAGGCTTACCTAAAAGCCTCGTGTTCTGGATGTCAGACTATATACTCATTACCATTCAATCTTATATAAATCAATACATTAATAGGAAAGAGAACTCAACATTCATACACTTAAGTTATAAGCACATGCATTTCTTATGTATTTATAACTAGCATCATAACACATATTATTATTCATTTATAAGCTTTTGAAAAATACATTTGGATTTAATAGTGATAATAGACACAAATATATTAAATTAAATCAACACATGCATGTTTACATAAAAGAAATTCTTTTTATTTTACTTGATCTTAAAAATATGGATGCATGAATTCAAATGACATACCCAATTTAACATGATTGGAAGACAATCAAATATAAGCATATGATTCATTCAACCAAACTAGTTCTTAAATATAATCAAATCAAATAAGATTATTTAAAGCAGACCAAAGCTTCTTTACTAATTAAGTTTTGGATTTGATTTGATTTAAAATGGAGAAGAGAAATCACCACTTATTATTTTAAACCCATTCCACATTAGTGATTTGATTTAATTTAAGAAAATGTAGTTAAGTTGATTTTATGGTTAATTAAGTTGAACCCTTAATTAGATGAATTAATTACCCTTACATGCCACCAAATTAATTAACTAAATAACTATGAGCCAACATGATATGCATGGAAAATAAACATGATCTTAAGAAATAAAGGGGCCTAATGCAATTGGCTCATGATTAATAGTTAATTAGATTAAGGGACTTAATTAATTACTCTTATGGTTTTCCCACATGTGGACTAACCATAATTTCATTAAACTCCTTTGGGTTATTAAAGATAAAGATCTACCTCATGATTTAATTAATTAAGGTCTAATGTGATTATGATTTTAATTTGATTAAGTAATTTAATTAATTAGTTAAATCTTAATTAATTTTATTTTAAAAAGGGTTAAATGAACTTGGGAAAGGGTCCCAACATTAGTTCACTTGTTGAATAATGATTAATAAACTTATTAACCAATTTATAACTATTCAAGGGATTAGTTAATCATTAATTAACTTAAAAGAGTAGTTAAGATTTAATTAGTCAATTTTCCTAATTAAGTGAGCAATAAATCCCAAGAAAATCATAGGAGGTAGAGGTCATCCCAATAAATTAATTCATAAAATTTGGGATTAATTTCTCAAGTAATTAAGGAGTAATTAAAATAATTAATTTTGTAATTAAATCTTAATTTATGTTCAAAGTTCATTAAGATCATTTTTAATTAATTCTCCTCTGAAATATCTTTAAAATGATTATTAATTTGCATTTTTTTTATTTATCTATGATTTTTTTATAATTTTTAGAAGTTTCAGCCATTAAAAATGATTAATTAAGCCTAATTAAAGCCTAATCATGTTGGCACCACGTGGCGCACTTTCCATGGCGTGGGATTTAAAACTTATCTCGACTTTGTGCATGTGGAAGCTTCAGCTTTCTCATCCTCCATCTGATCAGATTGGATGGCTATGATTAATTCCATAGCGATTAAATCAGTCAATCTAGTGGATCTAATCATGACCTTCCATTGATCATGAAGAACAAATTATGCTTGATCTAACATCGTGAGTGAGGAGAATGGAGTCCATCCACCATTGCTCACTTGATCGCTTGCAAGCTTCGGATGAACTCCAAGAGGATCCCACACTTCACGACATCGATCAAAAGGGATCTAACAATCAAGATCACATGAGATGCAAGTTTTCATCAAAAAGCTCCAACCCATTTTTGCCTAAGGATTAGTTTTGGAAGCATACCTTGCTGGTGCTCAAGATTTACAGCTCAAATGATTGAGGAAGCGTCATCTAGTGGAGATGAAGCCCTGTTGAGCAGCAATTAGATTGATTCCTTGATGTTCTCTTGATAGGCCATGAACCAATGATTCGGAGCTCAGCTTTGATCAAAGTCCCACCTCGTGCTGGAAGATTGGGGAAATGATTCATTCTTGATGAGGCCTAGGAAGGTGCGTGCAAGTTAATTTGAATTTGATGGAGAAATGAAAGTTAGGTTGAAATGGGAGTGTCTTGTTTGATGGATGGGAATGGCATTTTATGATCAATTGAAGCAGAGCTTAAGGAATGGCTCTAGCTCATCTTGGGTAGCTAGGAGCTCACAAGGAATGATTTTTGTGTGTTTTTGAGTGGAAACGAGGGGGTGTATACCCCCCTTCATCTTGATCGAACGGTGGGATTGAGTTTGGCTTCTAGTGTTCATCTAGCCATCTCAGGGAGTCATCGATGGTGTGGAGGAGGTGAATTGGCTCGGCTTGGTTGGTTGAAGGTCTGTAGGTGGCTACCAAGAAGGAATCATGAGTGTCCATGGGTCATTGGTGTCCCTGGGTTTAATGCTCAATGGGAGGTGAGGTGATTTCACCTCCCATGGGTCATGGCAACCACCCCTTGGGTGGTTGGAAAGTGTCCTGCCTAGGTGGACCATTGGGAGAGTACCAGTGGACCATTGGAAATGACCACTTATATGGGTGATTTGTCTCATGTGATTCCCACCCATGGGGGATTTGGCATTAGTTTTGATTTGGGAAATTTGAAATGAGCCAGTAGTTAGCAAATTTCAAGTCAATTGGAGTTGATTTGGTTAGGTTTGGCTCAATTTGACTCATTTAGGTCAAATTGGGTTAGGATGGGTCAAGTTGACCAATTGGTCAATTGTTGGGTCAAGTTCATATGATCATTTGAGATGTTTTTTCAATTGATTTTGTTTAGTTTGGCTTAGATTTGATTTTGGCTTATTTGAATTCATTTGGGTCAAATGTTAAGTTGACCAATTTGATAAAATTGGCCAAATTAGCAGGTTGGGTGTTGGTTTGGGTTTAGTTGACCAATTGAATATGATTGTATTTGGTTTCAATTAATTTTATTTGGTTTTGATTTGAACCCTTTAGGTCAATTTGGGCTAGTAATGATTGGGTTCATGGCTTTGGTCAAGTTCAACAATCAATTTGGAATGAACTTGAGCCATTGATTTGCAATCAATTTGGTTTATATTTTGATTTGACCAATTTTTGTAGTTAAATTTGGGTCAACTTAGGTCAAGGGGCCAATTGGATTTGGTTTAACTCAATTAAAGGTCAAGTCATATTCAAATATTGATTTTGATTTGGTATGAATCATTGGTTTCAAGAGATTTGGCTTAGGTTTAATTTGGCTAGTTTGGGTTCATATGGGTTAAGGGGTTGACTTGGTAAAATGACCAATGACTTAGTTGACCCAATTTGGATAGATCAACGTGATCGATCATGATGAGTTTTATGGGCTTGGTTCAATCAATTTGATAGGATTAGAACTTGGCTCAAATAGGTAAAATTGCCACTTTGGGTCAAGTGGACCAATGGGTTTAGTTGGCTTGATTTTGGGTTGAGTTTGATTTAGTTGAGTTTATATATGGATTTGGGATTGATATATAAATTCAATTGCAATTGGCTTTGGTTCACATGGGTATTGGTTCATTTTAACATTTCAAGTCAAAAGGGTTAAGTTGGGTTTGAATTGGATTGATTTTGGTTTAGCTTGATGATTGTATATTTCATTTATATTTTTGAATATGATTGAAGGTATGATTTATTCATGAGAAAATCAATTGCATTTGGGTTTTGGAATGAAGGAATTTGGCTAAGTCCATGGAGTTGGGCCATGTGGCTTAGGTTTAGATTTTGATTTGGTTTGATTTATTTTGATAATTTAAATGTATATTTCATTTAAATTTGTGAAGATGATTGAAAATATGATTGATTTATTGAAAATCAATTGATTTTGACTTTTGGATTAAGATTTGGCTGTCCATGGGATAGGTCATATAGCTTAGGAAGGGTTTGATTTAATTTAGTTTGATTTAGTTTGATTTAGTTTTGATCAGTTGAATGTAGATTTGATTTATATTTAGGAAGATGATTGAAGATATAAATTTATTATGAGAAAGTCAATTGATTTTGGATTGATTTGGATTAATATTTAGCTAAGTCCATGGGATAGGTCTTATGGCTTAGGAAGGGTTTCAAGTTTGGATTTAATCATGGGCTTCAATCATTTGGTTTTGGAATTTAAGTTTGGATTTGTATTTAAATTTGATGTTTGAATTGAACTTGAGGTTTTGTTTTATAAGGTGAACATGTATTGGATTTGGGTTGTAGGGTAGGTGGATTATCCTAATTCTTAAGGCATAAGCAATCCTATGGTTAACACTTATAAGTCATTAAACTTAGGTTAAGTGTTTACCTAATTGTTAGAAGTGTATTATGACTAGGAAGTCTTGATGGTGATTAATTATTGATCTTCAAATTAATCATTGGGCTCGATAAATTCTTTTGAATCATTAACTTATAGGGAGGCTTACAAAACCTCAAATGATCTAAATGATTTTGAAGTCAAAGACCACCACCAAGTTCAAAGAGAATCAGTCAACCATCGGCTTTAGAGAATTAACTTGGAACTAAAGAAGATCTATGCTTACATAAGTTCTTTGTTGAATGAAATTAAAACTAATGACTTAGTTAATTGACTAAGTTTAAGGCTTTGCATGGAGTTATGAAGAGAGATGCACTTGGCTCTAAAGCTATTCATAAACCAATAAGCTATGCTAACTTCAAGCAAGCTCCTAGACACGTGAAGGAATAATAGGTCAAATGAAGTCAAAGATCGATGTGGGATTCATGAAAAAATAATAGTTAGAGATCATCTAGTTAAGAAAAGAATGCAAATTCATATGCATCAATTTTGGATTTAAATAAGGCATAGAAAAGATGAATTTCCACTACCAATCTTGAAGGCGGTGGTGACAATGCCTCATCTTATAGTCTTCTCTTTCATGGATGGATCATATATAACCAATAAAGATGGCTAAGATGAAAGAAACACTACTTTTAGAACCCGTCAAAATCTATTGCTATAAGGTGATGCCTTTCAGCCTTAAAAATGTCAATGCTACATACCAGGGGGTTATGACTCGAATCTTCGATGAACTCATTCATAATCAAGCCGAGTGCTATATCGATGATCTCTTGGTAAAAAGTTCAAAAAAGGAAGACCATCTCTTTGACTTAAGAGTAGTTTTCAAATAGTTAAGATAATTTAACCTCAAAATGGACCCCCTAAAGTGTGTATTTGAAGTAGCTTCAGGAAAATTTCTTGGGTTTGTTAGACACTAGGAATTAAAATCGATCGAGAAGAACAAGGCAATATTAAAATTTACCCAAAGTTTAACTCAACTAAGATCATTTGAGGTGGTTAGTATCTAAGATGATTTATATCCAACTTCAGATGTCGGTCATTCTCACTTGTCAAAATGATGCCAAGTTCAAGGGATGAAAGTGTGAACATGCCTTCAAAGGCATCAAGCATTACGATGGCGATTTGGTTCTAGTAGCCCCCAATCAGGCTGCTCATACTTTAAACTGTTGCATTAGATGACTCTCTTGGTGCTTTGTTGGCCAAGTCAATGATGAAGGGAAGAAAAATACATTCTACTACCTTAGCCATCTTATAATCCCTACTGAAACTAACTTTCCACCCATTGAAAATCTTTGCCTAGCATTAATCATTGCATCCCAAAAGCTACAACACTACATGCTTCCTCATAAGGTGAAACTTAATCACTGGGATCAATCAACCAATATCTCATAACATGGCCAACACTATCCAGATATTGGCACATGGTCAATGATCCCTCATGGTTTGACATTATACCCTCTTTGTGGTGAAAGGAAAAAAAATTTCTTAGCTGACCACTTGACTCTCCACTTAGTGATGATCTTCCGATGAACAAATCATGAACTTAGGGGATACTAGCATTCACCATGGAGATGTACTTTGATGGAGCGGCTTCTCAAAGGGAGAAGAACCACAATCTACTATTCTAGAAAGGCGGTAGGAATAGTTCTCTTAACTGGACTCAGATGTGATGAGATTCTCATATCATCAATCCTTGGGAATAATAAATTAATATGAGGCTCTAATTCGGTGTAGAGTTAGCTTTACTCTAAGCATCTAGAACATCAACATCTTCTAGGATTCTCAGTTATTAGTCATTGGGTCCTATAAGGTTATAAAAGCTCCATCACTACCACAAGTACACCATGGAGTTGTTGGCCCAAATCAGAGGTTACCATTTATAAGATTCCTCGAGGAGAATATCATAGAATATACTTTAGCAACCTTGCCAAGGAGTTAACATGTCAGAAGATGAGTCCATATATAAGGTCCAAAATAGACAAGTCTTATCCTATATTGACATTGAACTCATCAAAATACTTTCTTGAAGGGGAGGTTTCCATTGCAAGAAGGAAGAGGAGTTAGATTAGAGGAAATCATTGGATTACTAAACAAGGAAAACTACCTTAAGAGAATTCCAAGCCCATCAGATGATGTAAAAGAACTTTCTAGGCTCTTGTAGATGGTGTCTTATCGATCATTCAATCATGTGGTTATGTTGTATAGACAAGCACAAAACTCATAAGATCATGAGGTACTCAAGATTATGTGGAGCCAACTAATGTCGAAGATGAAAGCCAAGATCAAGAGACTAGGATACTACTCGGCCATCGATGATCAAAGATTGCATGGATACTGACTAGGTGATGCCACCAATGCCAAATAAATAATGGTCTACACCAACCACCCAACATTCTACATCCTTCATTGGCCTCATTGCCATTCGAGTGTTGTGGTACTGACATAGTGGTTTTTATTGATCCCCCTTCTTCCAATGGTCATCAGTTCATTTTCTACTACTTTTCCAAATGGTAGTGATTAGTCGAGAGGTCCGCTTCGACATGTGCTCCTTTTTATGAATCATATCATATATAAGTTTGGAGTTCCTTGATGAATAATATCTGATAATGGTACTACATTCAAGAGCACTAAGATCAATAGCTTTGCCCAGAGACACAACATAGATTGGAGATATTCTACCATCAAAAGAGGAAAATGGCTTAGTAGAAGACTTCAATAAAACTCTCATCCAAATACTGAAGAAGTCACTCAATAGTAACAAGTGATAGTGGCATGAGTAGTTAGTTGAAGCCTTATGGGCCTACCACACCACATATAGAACTCCAACTCATTATACTCTTTTCTCCTTAGTATGGGTCTAAAGCCATTCTACCATTAGAAGTCCAACTCCCATCACTAAGGATAGCTATGGATTGCAAGATCACAATAGAGCTGAACACTGAGTTGCGATTAGAAGAGATCAAAGGTTTGGCAGAGTACACCTGCGGGCATGCCATAACCTCAAGTTATACAAAACTAAAATGATTCAAGCTCAAAATAAGTTGATTTTTCCTAGAGCTTTTCAAGTAGGAGAGCTTATTTTAGTTCTAAGGAGGCCGATTGTTGCCCATCTTAAGATGGGAAAGTTTGAACCCACTTGGGAAGGCCCTTTTACCATAAGACCTACCAAGAAAGATCTTATCCATTTATTAATCATAAGGGAGGCAATGCTTCCAATCAATGGGCTTTACTTAAAATATTATAAATTATGTTTGAAAATAATTATCATCAATGAAAATTCCATTTCAAATTCAATCTCTTCCATGTTGAAAGTATTATTATTTGCAAATCCACCACGATGTGTTTAGGGTAGGTGTAAAGAACTCGAGTGGTGTCTTATCATTCATCAACACAACACAAACACAAACTACACACAAACATATAAAATAAACATATATCTTTTATCTTGGGCTACTATGAGTTGAGATAATGCCACCAGTGACACTCACTTAGTAGCTGCTCTAGGTTGGTGACGTCTTTACCACTTGGTTTATCACCTAGTGGTCTTCTTGCTTTGAAGATGTAAGTCTATACTTTCCTTTCTTACTTGGCCACTACACACCAATGAGCCTTGTTAGTGGTAGGCATTCTGCGTGGTGGTAGCTACCTCATCTTGGCTTTAAGAGGATGTGTGTCTACTATGCTTTCTTCTTGGATTAGCCTTCATGCACTAGGTTGAGTATATTTGAGGTTTAGGATAAGTCCACTCATGGCTCCTTCTTACTACTTCAAGTTTGGGTCCTCTTCTCTCCACTAGTAGTCACTCTATGTCGGATAGCATATGTCACCGATGATAGGCTATCTAATGATCAATTCTTAGAAAGTTGTAAGCTACATCTTTCCATGATCATTGCACCTTGAAGGGCTTTGGTTGGTTTGTTCTCACTCTTGTGGATACACCTTAGGTTAGTTGGTTCTCACACCTTTGGATACACCACTCATGATTAATGTAAGTCTTTCTATTTGAGTTGGCCCTTTATAGGATTTCTTTTCTGCTCGGGATACGCCTAGTAGCACCTCTTATATTTAGATAACATCTTTTGCGACCCCATTTAGACACTACTCGGGTTACTATCAGATTGGACAGTTCACCTTTCCTAGTAATCACCCCTTTGGTTAGAAAATTCATCCAGTGGATGTACATATTCTCCCTTGGTTCAATAAATATGAGATAGGTTAAAGCCCATTCCCCTTAGTGTGGTCCCTTGCACACCAATATCTATGCAAACATATAAACAAAATATATATTCACTTGTGGATTAGAGGACACCCTAGCGGTACCTTTTCCCAGCGACATCCTATCTTTGGGGCGTTAACAAAATTCTTTTAAAGGAATCACCTCTTGAGTTGATATAAGTCCCCATCGACATTCACTCAATAGTCACCCTAAGTTAGTTCTATTTATTATGTTACCAATAGGTCACCCTAGTGGTTGTTCCCTACTTTATAAGATGTAAGTTACACTTTCTCTCTTGTCATTGCACCGAAAGGCAACCCCTTAGGTTGTTGGCTAGCTCACCCATGACCAATAGACTATCCCTTTGGATTTGTCAATCTAAGATAGGACAAGTCAATATATCCCCTTTCTGGGTCCATCACACCAACATGGTCCATAAATTAAATCTATCAAATTTTGAGCTCACATCCCAGTGGATATGTCCCTCAATCAAACTACCAACAAACCATATCAAATCACATGAAATTAAGATAAAATTAATCCAATACTTTTGAGTTGGCATAAGTCCCTATGCATTCACTCGGTAGTCTCCAGGCTAGGTTTGATTGTTGTGCATCAAAGGTCACCGTGGTTGTTCCTCACTTTGGAAGATGTAAATTCTATGCCTTTTCTACCATATCATTTCACAAAGGCAACTTAGGTTGGCTAGCTTTACCCACAAGATATCTTTTGGATTTGTGACGCGTCAGGCTGATATAGCCCCTTCTGGGTCCATCACACTTGTGGTCTATACATTAGCTCAGATTAAATTAAACCCAATCTGATTTTCCCCATTGGAGTTAAATCACACCCTTCTCCTGAGTGGATCCCTAAATCATATATAAACAAGTCAAGCAAATAATTCAAATTGAAAACTAACCTCCCTAGTGGAGCCAAATTAGGCCAACTCCCCCAGTAGAGTCTAAATCAAAAAAATCCAACCAAACTCTTATTTCCAATGGATACATCTCAAACTAATCTATGAAATTACTCAAATCCCAATCCCACGGATAGCAGAACACACTTCCTTAGTGGAAGGTTCATATAGATCCAGTAGACTATCCCATATCTCTTAGATATGTCCACATCAATTAAAATAAATAAATTAAAGTTGATTTGATCTTAATCCCTGATGGATTATAGATTATTATCTCTAGCGGACTTTCTTTCCACAAATCATGTAATCAAATCAAATTCAAACCTTATCCCAAGCAAATTTTCTTCTCCTATGCCTTCGAAATAGACCCCTCACATGTCTTGTTTAATGCATTTATGATCCCCTAGCGGATCTCCCTCCATGTCCTTAACATGGAATTCTCATCAAATCTTATTTCTTCTCTTATGCACACCTTAAATCTTCAAAATGCCAACAATGTATTCATTCAAATTACATCATCTTAACATTGTAATCAACATTTTTGATTTGTGATGGTGCAAGCTCAAACTAACTATACAATATCATGCTAAACATATTATAGTGAATTACACACTATATTATATTATAATATATTTATTATATTATAATTTTCTATAATATAATATATTGTCTAACATTACACTTCATTAGAATCACTTAAAGGAACAAATAACAAATTATCTCAAAATATGAATAATGTTCATTTTGGATGTAAAATTATTGTTTTCTATTAGAAATGGTACAAAAAATATCATAATCTTGGTGTTGCTGGTGTGTATTGAATTTGGCAAAATTCTTTAATATCAATCTTTAGATTAACATTTTTGTGAGTTTTGATCCAATCTATTATAACAAAACTAAAACATACTAAAATGTACAATAACATTTAGTAACACACCACCCAATTCATGTATATGTGAAGTTATATTGTTATGTACATTATATTTTAATATGCTTTCATGTAATATATTATCTTACATTACACCTTAAAATGAATCACTTTAAGCAAAGAATTTATAAAAATTTGGTTAAAAAATTAACATTTATTTTGGATGAAAAATTCCATTCTTTTGATTAAATGACAAACTATAACACACCCTCAATGATGTTCCCTAAAGCTTACATTAAATTTGTCCAAATCCCATCATCTCAACCTATAAATCAGTAATTTTATAAATTATACTAGGACAAATTAACTACATCATACTACAACTAAAATATGCTAAACAAAGTAGTAATACATAATAGTATGTTATAATGCATGATGCTACACTATGTTATGGAATCCTATTATAATACACTATAACATATTATATTATATTATATTGCGTATTAAGGGATTGCTTAAGATAAAAAATCATAAAATTAGTTTAAATAATAAAAAACTATATATTTTAGTCATATCACTTATATATTTTAAATTAAAATAATATATTATGATGACATGCTCTACCTGTTATGAATTTTGCCAGATTCCACTATTTTAAAGTCTAAATCAAAATTTTTATAAATAATGCTAGTGTAGGCTCATTTTGATTGTAAAATACTAAAAGAATTTAAAATCATGAATAATTTATTATGATATATGATGTTATACAATGCTACATATAATATTTATTTTGAACATAAAAATCTTACTTTTTTACTATAAGTGGCGTAGCACCCTTTGGCACTACTAATTCCCACTTCAAATTTAACAAATTTCATCATCTAATTTATTAAATCAATATTTTATGATTTATATTGAAATAGTATAGTGTATATACCATATACTAAAACATTTCAAAACATCTTATAACATCCAAAAGCACATGAATACATGCTCAAATATATGATGTTACATTATACTATAATAAATGTTATTATAATATGATTTAGGGTTAGGGTTTAGAATTCAAATCTAATAATCAAGGAAAGTCTCTTGAAGACATTTTCTTTAGCTACCTTAACTATGTTAGGATTAGGTCATTCTTTAGATCTACCCCTAATGACATATTTATTCAAGGTTTAGGGTTTAGAATTAAGGTTTAGGGTCAGTTTAGGGTTAGTTTAGGATTTGGGGTTTAGAGTTTAGGGTTTGGGGGTTTAGGGTTTAGGATTTAGTCTTGTAGGTTTTAGGGTTTAGGGTTTAGGGTTTTAGGGTATAGGGTTTAAGGTTTAGGGTTCAGGGTTTTGGTTTTAGGTTTAAGGACCAAGTTTTAGTTTAGGGCTTAAGGTCTTTTTATAGAAAAATTCATATTAACTTGAGTTTTTTTTTATTTCTTCTTTTCAATTTCATCAACCAAGTAGCACCCCATATTTTGTAATACATAAGCGATGACATAGATCAAAAATAAATGCCCATAGAGTAAATCAAAAACCTTAAATAAGTAGAATAGTCTTTAATATAAAGACACAGTTCTGTAAGTAGCGGTCGATTGGCCGTTCTTTAGTTTCTTTAGTTCCCATTAGAACCACCCCTATCTCCCGAGTAGCGGGATCCGCCATCATATCCCCGATCTCTCCCTCCACCAACCCCATGTAACCTCCTCTCTCTCCTCCATAACCACTGCTCACCACCTCCATACCTATCCACCGTCTAGGTCCCCATGACCACTATGATAACTTTGCCTCCATGTTGCCTCCACTTCTAGATCTAGATTGATTGTTGGCCGGTGATGTTCTTGTTGTCAAGGTTCTTATTCTTAGAGTTTAGGGTTTAGGGTTACCATTTAGGGTTTGGGGTTAGTTAGGGTTTAGGGTTTGGGGTTTAGGGTTTAGGGTGGTAGATTTTAGGGTTTAGAGTTTAGGGTTTAGGGTTTATAGTTTAGTGTTTTAGGGTTTAGGGTTTAGGGTTTAAGGTTTAAGGTTTTAGGGTTTAGGGTTTAGGGTTGTAAGTTTAGGGTTTAGAGTTTAGGGCTTATGATTTTAGGGTTTAGGGTGTAGGGTTTTTTTAATAGAGAACAAATTTAGAATCAACAATTATTCTATTTGATTTCATCAACCAAGTAGCACCCCAAGTTTTTTAAGACATAAGTGATAACATAGATAAAAAAATGAGCACCCATGAGCAAATTAAAACCGGATAAGTAGAAATGTCTCTTAAGACATTCCATAAGCAGTGATCAATCATTCTTAATTTTCTAGTTCCCATCAAAAAATTTCCCGACTCTCAGTGAGAAATCCACCATCATATCCCGATCTCTCCCTCCACCACCTGATGTAACCTCCATCGCTCCTCCAACCTCCATAACCACCACTACTTTGATGGCCAACTCCATATCCAACAACACCTCCAAATCCCCCACCACCACTACGATAATTTCTGCCTCCATCTTCACGTCCAACATTAGATCAAGGCCTAGTTGATGGTGATGTTCCTGCCATCAAGGTTTTTCCCATTCTTAGGGTTTAGGGTTTTGGGTTTACAGTTTAGGGTTTAGGGTTTGGGGTTATGAGGTTTAGGTTTTAGGGTTTAGGGTTTAGGGTTTAGGGTTTTAGGGTTTAGGGTTTAGGGTTTAGGATTTAGTATTTAGGTTTTAGGGTTTAGAGTTTTAGGTTTAGGGTTTAAGTTTTAGTTTAGGGTTTAGGGTTTAAGGTTTTCTTATTTAATAGAGAACAAATTTAGATTCAACATTTCTTCTTTTCAATTTTATCAACCAAGTAGCACCCCAAGTTTTCTAAGACACAAGCGAAGACATAGATAAAAATGTACCCCATAGAGCAAATCAAAAAAACCAGGTAAGTATAGCAGTCTACTATAAAGACAGTTTATAAGCAGATCGGATCAGCTATTCTTCATTTCTAGTTCCCATAGAACCACCCACCTCTGTAGCAAGATCCACCTTCATATCCCCGATCTCCCTCACCACCCCACTGTAACCTCTACCCTCTACCTTATGACCACTCCATATTCGTCAGGATCCCCCACCACCTATGATAACCACCGCCTCCACTCCACCGCTATATCTGGACTAATCTGTTGATGGTGATGCTCCATCATTAAGGTTTTGCACATTCTTAGAGTTTAGGATTTAGGGTTAGTTTGGTGTGTTTAGGGTTTTTAGGGTTTATTGGTTAAGGTTTAGGGTTTAAGGTTTTAGGTTTTAGGGTTTAGGGTTTAGGGTTTAGTGTTTAGGGTTTAGGATTTTAGGGTTTAGGGTTTAGGGTTTAGGATTTAGAGTTTTAGGGTTTAGGGTTTAGTGATGTAGATTTAGGGTTTGGAGTTTAGCTTTTAAGGTTTAGGGTTTAGGGTTTAGGGTTTAAAGTTTTTTTTATTAGAGAACAAATTCAAATTCAACATTTCTTCTTTTTGATTTTATCAACCAAGTACCACCCCAAGTTTTCTAAGGCACAAGTGATGACATAGATAAAAATGAGCACCCATAGAAAATCAAAATCTAGATAAGTAGATCATCATATTATAAACACAGTTCCATAAGTAGCAGTCAGTTGGCCATTCTTAGTTTCTTGAGTTCCCATCATTACCTCCTCTCAGGCGGATCCACCATCATATCCACGATCTCTCCCTCTACTAGAGGTTGTAACCTCCATTGCTCCTCTTGCCTCCAAAACCTGCTCGACCATCACCTCCATATCACCTCTAGATCCCCACCACTGCGATAATGCCTCTTCCTTAGCTCCATGAGGATCTAGGCTAGATGATGGCGATGTTCCTACCATCAACATTTTGCCAATTCTTAAGGTTTAGGTTTAGGGTTTAGGGTTAGTTTAGGTTAGGGTTAATTTAGGATTTAGGGTTTGGGGTTTAGGGTTTTAGGTTTAAGGGTTTATGATTTATGGCTTACGGTTTAAGGTTTAGGATTTTAGGGTTTAGGGTTTAAGGTTTTATGGTTTAGGGTTTAGGCTTTAGGGTTTAGGTTTAAGGTTTAGTTTTAGGGTTAGGGTTTAGGGTTTAGTTTAGGGTTTAGGTTTTTTTTAAATTAAGTAAACTATTAGGTTTAGGTCTATTTAGTTTATTTTTTATTTATTTTATTTTATTTTATTTTTCTTTCTATTTAGGTTTATTTTTTATTTTTATTTAATTTAGTTTAATTATTTTAGGTTTATTTATTTTAGTTTAGGTTTTTTATTTTAGTTAATTATTTAGGTTTAGGTTGTATTTTTTATTTTTATGTTTAGGTTTAGGTTTTATTTAATTATCTTAGGTTTAGGTTTTTTGGTTTATATTAGTTTACTTTTAGATTTATTTTTTTTAGGTTTGGGTTTATTTTAGTTTCTTTTAGGTTTGGTTTAGGTTTTATTTTTTTTTAGTTTAGTTTATTTTATTTTATTTATTTTATTTTTATTTTAAGTTTAGGCTTTTCTAAGTTTAGGATTTAGGTGTTGCTTTTTATTTATTTTTAGGTTTATTTTATTTTATTTTTATTTTA
The DNA here is from genome assembly GCA_021442155.1 of Cymbidium sinense. Taxonomy (NCBI): domain Eukaryota; kingdom Viridiplantae; phylum Streptophyta; class Magnoliopsida; order Asparagales; family Orchidaceae; genus Cymbidium; species Cymbidium sinense. Next base: position 37,242,975 of record CM038214.1, read on the forward strand.
CTTTTATTTTTTTATTTAGGTTTTTTATTCTTAGGTTTATTTTATTCTTTTTTTTAGTTTTAGTTTTTATTTTATTTTTCATTTTATTTTATTTTTAGGTGTAGTTTTAAGTTTTAGTTTAGGTTTTTATTTTTTTTAATTTATTTTATTTTATTTAGTTTTAGATTTTCTTATTTATTATATTAGAATTTATTTAGTTTAAGTTTAGGTTTTAAGTTTTAGAGTTTAGGGTATATGGTTTAACGTTTAGGGTTTAGGGTTTTTGGCTTTAGGGTTTAGGGTTTAGGGTTTAGGGTTAGTTTAGGGTTTAGGGTTTAGGTTTAGGGTTTAGGGTTTTAGGGTTTTTGGGTTTAGGGTTTTAGGGTTTAGGGTTTAGGGTTTTAGGGTTTAGGGTTTAGGATTAGTATTAGGGTTTAGGGTTTAGGGTTTAGGATTTAGGGTTTAAGGTTTAAGGTTTAGGGTTTAAGGTTTTTTTTAATTAAGTAAATTAGTAGGTTTAGGTTTACTTAGTTTATTTTTTTATTTATTTTTTATTTATTTTACTTTTTATTTTTATTTAGTTTATTTTTTATTTTTATTTAGTTTAGTTTATTTATTTTAAGTTTATTTATTTTAGTTTAGGTTTTTATTTTAGTTCATTTTTTTAGTTTAGGTTAGGTCTATGTTTATTTCATAGTTTAGTTTTATTTTTATTTTATTTTTTTAGTTTAGGTTTTATTTTTTAGTTTAGGTTTTTATTTTATTTTATTTTATTTAGGTTTAGGTTCTCTTATTTATTTTATTTTTAGGTTTTATTTAGTTTAGGTCTAGGTTTTTAGGTTTAAGGTTTAGGGTTTAAGGTTTTAGGGTTTAGGGATTTAAAGTTTAGGGTTTAAGGTTAGGCTTTAAGGTTTAAGGTTTAGTGTTTAGTGTTTAGGCTTCAGGATTTAGGGTTTTTAGGGTTTAGGGTTTACGGTTAGCTTAGGGTTTTGGGTTTAGAGTTTAGGGTTTAAGGTTTAATGTTTAGGGTTTAGGGTTTAGGGTTTAGGGTTTACTTATAGGTTTTATTTATTTTAGCTTAGGTTTCAGTTTATTTTATTTTGCTTATTTTAGGTTTAGTTTTTTTTTTAATTTAAGGTTTAGGCCTTATTTTTTATTTAGCTTTTTGATTTATTTTGATGTTTATATTTTATGTTTTAGTTTTTATTCAGTTTTTTATTTTATTTTATTTTAGGTTTATATTATTTTTATTTTTTGATTAGTTTTTATTTTATTTAGGCTTTTAATTTTTGGGTTTATTTTATTTTATTTTGTTTAGTTTAGGTTTTAATTTAATTTATTTTATTTTTATTTTTATTTTTTATTTTATTTTATTTTAAGGTTAGGTTACGATTTACATTTACGTTTACATTTTGGTTTTAGTTTAGGTTTTTATTTTATTTTATTTTCTTATTTTATTTAGGTTTAGGTGTTTTATTTATTATATTTTTAGGTTTTCTTTAATTGAGGTTTTTAGGGTTTAGGGCTTAGGGTTGTGGGTTGTGGGTTTTATGGTTTAGGGTTTAGGGTTTAGGGTTTAGGGTTTTAGGGTTTAGGGTTGAGGGTTTAGGGTTTAGCATTTTAGAATTTAAGGTTTAGGGTTTATTATTGTATGTTTAGGTTTTAGAGTTTTGGGTTTAGTGTTAGTTTTAGGGTTAGGGTTTTTTTAATTTTCTTAATTTTTTTTTAAATTTTTAGGGTTTAGAGTTTCGATTTTAGGTTTAGGGTTCAAGTTTTAGTTTAGGGTTTAGGGTTTTAGTTTTTTTAATAATAAACTTCAGATTGACATTTAAAACACCAAGTTTTCTAGACACAAGTGATGACATAGATCAAAATCACGCTCATAGAGCAAATTAAAACCACTAATAACTAGAATTGTCTCTACTATAAAGACATAGTTCCATAGCGGATTGGATCAATTTGTTCTTGATTCTCTAGTTCCCATCAAAACCACCTCGGCTACTCTCTAGTAGCGGGATCCACCATCATATCCTTGATCTCTCCCTCACCACGTAACCTCAATCGCTCTCCTCTACCTCATAACAACCACTACTCGACCACCACCTTTATATCCACCCCGTCTTCCCCACCACCCTTATAACCAGCCTCCATGGATCTGGAGCGGTTGATGGTGATGTTCTTGCTATCAAGGTTCTGCCCATTTGTAGCGTTTATGTTTAGGTTTAGGTTTATTAAGTTTTAGGGTTTATGTTTATTTTTTAATTTACTTAGTTACTTTAGGTTTAGGTTTAGGGTTTGAGGTTTAGGGTTTGGGGTTTAGGATTAGGGATTAAGGATTAAGGTTTAGGGTTAAAGGTTTTAGGGTTTATGCTTATAGGGTTTAAGGTTTAAGGGTTTATGCTTTTAGGGTTTAGGGTTTATAATTAGGGTTTAGTATTTAGGCTTTAGGATTTATGCTTTAGGGTAAAAGGATTTTTAGGGTTTATGGTTTAGGGTTTAGGGTTGTAGGTTTAGTGTTGTTTTGGTTTAGAGGGTTTAGAGTTAGTTTTTAATTTAGATTTAGGGTTTAGGGTTTAGGATTATGGGTTTAGGGTTTCTTTCTTTAAATTAAGTAAGAGTAAGTTTAGGTTTATTTAGTTAACTTAGTTTTTATTTATTTTAGTTTATTTTATTTATCATTTTATTTAGGTTTATTTTTTTATTTTTATTTAGTTTAGTTTATTTATTTTAGGTTTATTTATTTTAATTTAGGTTTATATTTTAGTTTATTTTTAAGTTTAAGTTTAGGTTTAGGTTTATTTATTTTAGTTTTAGTTTTATTTTTATTTCATTTTCAAGATTATTTTTTTTTAATTTTTTAGGGTTTAGTTTAGGGTTTAAGGTCTAGGTTTAGGGTTTAGGGTTTAGGATTTTAGGTTTAGGGGTTTTATATTTTGGTTTAGGATTTAGGTTAGGTTTAGGGTTTAGGGTTTAGTGTTTAGGCTTTAGGGTTTCGAGTTTTTAGGGTTTAGGGATTAGGGTTTAGGTTTTAGGGTCTTGGGTTTATGATTTAGGGTTTATGGTTTATGGTTTTGGGATTTTTCTTTTACAAATTTATATTTTCTGTGTTTATGATTTTCGATTTAGGTTTAGGGTTCAGGTTTTAGTTTAGGTTAATTTTTTAAAGTAAACATAACTTTTTTTTATTTATTTTTATGGTGTAGGGTTTAGGGTTAGCTTAGGGTTTAGGTTTTGTTTTTTAAAAAATATTTAAATCTATAGGTTTAGGTTAATTTAGTTTATTTATTTATTTTAATTTATTTTATTTTATTTTATTTATATTTATTTTTATTTTTTATTTATTTTAAGTTTATTTATTTTAGTTTAGGTTTATAATTTTAGTTTATTATTTAGGTTTAGGTTTAGGTTTATGTTTATTATTTTTTTGAGTTTTATTTTTATTTTATTTTTTAGGTTTAGGTTTTATTTTTTATTCTTAGGTTTAAGGTTAGATTTTTTTTATGTTTAGGTTTGAGGTTTTTTTATTTTAGGATTTATTTTAGGTTTAGTTTTAGTTTAGGTTTAGTTTTATTTTTAGTTTATTTTATTTTATTATATTTAGTTTAAGGTTAGTTTATTTTAGGTTTAGGTTTAGGTTTATTTATTTTAGTTTAGTTCATTTTAGTTTAGGTTTAGGTTTATTTTATTTTGTTTATTTTATTTTTTATTTTAGGTTTAGGTTTTTTTTTAGTTTAGGGTTTAGGTTTTATTTTTTTATTTATTTTTAAGTTTTATTTTTTGGTTTGTTTTTTAGGTTTAGGTTTTTATTTAGTTTTTATTTTATTTTATTTTAGTTTTATTTTAGATTTATTTTATTTTTATTTTATGCTTAGTTTATATTTAATTTTGGTTTTTTATTCTTAGGTTTATTTTATTTTTTTAGTTTAGTTTAGGTTATTATTTATTTTCATTTTACTTATTTTTATTAGTTTTTTATTTTATTTTTAGATATAGGCTTAGGTTAGGTTTAGGTTAGAGTTTAAGTTTTAATATAATTTAATTTTATTATTTTATTTAGGTTTAGGTTTTTTTTTATGTTTAGGGTTTTTTTGTTTAAGTTTACATTTTAGGTTTTAGGGTTTCTTTAGGCTTTAGGGTTTAGGGTTAAGAGATATTTTTAAAATTAAGTAAACCGATAAGTTTAGGTTTGTTTAGTTTAATTTATTTTTTATTTTTATTTAGGTTTATTTTTTATTTTTGTTTAGTTTAATTGATTTATTTTATGCTTACATATTTTAGTTTAGGGTTTTTATTTTAGTTCACTTTTTAGGTTTAGGTTTATGTTTATGTTTATTTTTTAGTTTAGTTTTATTTTAATTTTATTTTTTAGGTTTATGTTTTTTTTAGGTTTTTTTATTAGTTTAGGTTTACATTTATTTTAGTTTATTATATTTTATTTAGTTTAGGTTTAGTTTATTTTAGGTTTTAGGTTTATTTATGTTATTTTAGTTTATTTTAGTTTAGGTTTAAGTTTATTTTATTTTGAATATTTTAGATTTATGTTTTTTTTTTACTTTAGGGTTTTGGTTTTATTTTTTATTTATGTTTAATTTATCTTTTTAGCTCTATTTTTTAGGTTTAAGTTTTTATTTAGTATTTATTTTATTTTATTTTAGGGCTATTTTATTTTTATTTTCTATTTAGTTTTAATTTTATTTAGGTTTTTTATTTTTACATTTATTTTATTTTTTTAGTTAGGTTTAGGTTTTTATTTATTTTATTTTAGTTTGGTTTTTATTTATATTTTATTTTATTTTTAGTTTTAGGTTTTGGTTTAGGTTTTAGTTTACGTTATTTTCTTCTATTTATTTTATTTAGGTTTAGGTTTTGTTATTTATTTTATTTGTAGGTTTTATTTATTTTAGGTTTATATTTTTTGGTTTTTAGGGTTTAGGGTTTAGGGTTTGGGGTTTAGGGCTTAAGGTTTAAGATTTAGGGTTTATGGTTTAGGGTTTATGCCTTAGGGTTGTAGGCTGTAGGGTTTAGCATTTAGGGGTTAGTGTTTAATGTTTAGGGTTTAGGTATTTAGGTTTATATTTATTTTAGTTTAAGTTTAGGTTTAAGTTTAGGTTTAGTTTAGTTTAGGGTTTAGGTTTTTTTTTATTTTATTTTTTTAAGATTTTTAAATTTTTAATTTATTTATTATTTTTTATTTTATTTTAATTTAGGTTGGTTTATTTAGTTTATTTAGTTTTAGGATTTTATTTAGTTTAGTTTATTTATTTCTTTAGGTTTATTTAGTTTAGGTTTAGGTTTAGGTTTTAGGATTTAGGGTTTAGGGCTTAGGTTTAGGGTTTAGGGTTTTAGGTTTATTTAGGGTTTGGTTTAGGGTTTAGGGGGTTTGGGTTTTAGGTTTAGGGTTTAGGGGTATAGGGTTATAGGTTTAAGATTTAGAGTTTAGGGTTTAGGGTTAGTTTAAGGGTTTAGGGTTTAGGGTTAGAGTTTTTTTATTTTTTTATTTTTTTAAATTAGGTAAACTTGTAGGTTTAGGTTTATTTAATTTATTTTTTTATTTTTTAGTTTATTTTATTTTTTATTTTGATTTAGGTTTTATTTTTACTTTTATTTAGTTTTGTTTATTTATTTTAGGTTTATTTATTTTAGTTTAGGTATCTTATTTTAGTTTATTTTTTAGGTTTACGTTTAGGTTTATTTTTCAGTTTAGTTTATTTTTATTTTATTTTTTATGTTTAGCTTATTTTCTTAGGTTTAGGTTTTGTTTTATTTTTTTTTTAAGTTTAGGTTGTAGTTTTATTTTAGGTTTATTTTTAGGTTTATTTTCTAGTTTAGGTTTAGGATTATTTTAGTTTATTTTATTTTTTTTTAGTTTTGGTTTGGCTTAGGTTTAAGTTTAGGTTTTATTTAATTTAATTAGTTTATTTTAGTTTATTTAGGTTTATTTTATTATTATTTTAGGTTTAGGTTTTTTTTCTTTAGTTTAGGGTTTAGGTTTTCTTTTTTTATTTATTTTAGGTTTTATTTTGGTTATTATTTAGGTTTAGGTTTTTTATTTAGTTTTTATTTTATTTTATTTTTATTTTAGGTTTAACTTTTATTTTAATTAGATTTTTTATTTTTTAGTTTAGCTTAGGTATTTATTTAGTTTAATTTAATTTAGTTTTTTTTATATTCATTTTTATGTGTAGGTTTAGCTTTTAGTTTAGGTTTTTATTTTATTTTATATATTTTATTTATTTTATTTTATTTTGTTTTAAGCTTCCTTATTTATTTTAATTTTAGATTTTATTTTGTTTTGGTTTAGGTATTTAGTTTTTTTGGGTTTAGGGTTTTTGGTGTTTAGGTTTAGGGTTTTTATGGTTTAGGGTTTAGGGTTAGGGTTTATGGTTTAGGGTTAGTTTTTTAGGGTTTATAGTTTATGATTTAGTTTTGGTTTAGGGTTTAGGGTTTAGGTTTAGGGTTTATGGTTTATGGTTTTTTTAGGGTTTTAGGGTTTTTTTTAGGGTTTATTTATGGTTTAACATTTTAGTGTTTAGGTTTAGGTTTAGGGTTTAGTTTAGTATTTTTTAGTTTTTTTAGTTTAGTTTATTTATTTAGTTTATTAGTTTAGGGTTTAGGTTTAGTTTAGGGTTTATTTAGTTTAGTTTATTTTATTTTATTTAGGATTTATTTTATTTTTATTTTAGTTTATTTAGGTTTTATTTTAATTTTTTTAAAATTAAGTAAACTAGTAGGTTTAGGTTTATTTAGTTTATTTTTTTAATTTTAGTTTATTTTATTTTTTATTTTGATTCAAGTTTAATTTTATTTTTATTTAGTTTAGTTTATTTATTTTAGTTTACATTTTTATTTTAGTTTATTTTTAGTTTAGGATTAGGTTTAGGTTTAGGTTTATTTTTAGTTTTATTTTATTTTATTTTATTTTAGGTTTACATTTTATTTTTATTTTTATGTTTAGGTTTAGGTTTTATTTTATTTTTAGGTTTTTTTGTTTTAGGTTTTTTATTTTAGGTTTTAGGTTTTATTTTTTGTTTAGGTGTAGGTTTATTTTAGTTTATTTTATTTTGTTTTAGTTTAGGTTTAGGTTTGGGTTTTATTTATTTTAGGTTTAGGTATATCTTTTGTTTATTTTATTTTAGATTATTTTAGTTTAGGTTTATGTTTATTTTATTTTTATTTTAGGTTTATGATTTTTTTTAGTTTAGGGTTTAGGTTTTATTTATTTATTTATTTTTAGGTTTTATTTTTTGGTTTATTGTTTAGGTTTAGGTTATTAGTTACTTTTTTTAAATTTATTTTAGATTTAGTTTTTATTTTATTTAGATTTTTTATTTTTGTAGTTTAGTTTAGGTTTATATTTATTTTATTTTATTTTATTTTATTTAGTTTATTTTGGTTTTGGTTATTTTTATTTATTTTATTTTAAGTTTTATTTAGTTTTGGTTTAGGCTTTTACATTTTTGGGGTTTAGGGTGTAGGGTTTAACATTATGGGTTTTATGGTTTAGGGTTTAGGGTTTAGGGTTTTTTATTTGTTTTTTATATTTTTTATTTTTTAATATTTTTTATTAAATTAAGTAAACTAATAGGTTTAAGTTTATTTAGTTTATTTGTATTTATATTTGGGTTTATTTTTATTTAGTTTAGGTTTATTTTTTTTTAGTTTATTTTTTAAGTTTAGGTTTAGGTTTAGGTATATTTTTTTGGTTTTGTTTAATTTTATTTTATTTTTAGGTTTAAGTTTATTTTTAATTTTATGTTGGTTTAGTTTTAATTTTAGGTTTATTTTAGTGTTATTTTTTTTAGTTTAGGTTAGGTTTATGTTTATTTTATTTAGTTTAGGGTTTTAGGTTTAGGTTTAGGTTTAACTTTTGAGTTTAGGTTTTAAATTGATTTAGGGTTTAGGGTTTAGTTTAGTTTAGGTTTTTAGATTTAGAGTTTAGGGGTTTAGATTTTAGGTTTAGGGTTTAGGGTTTAGGGTCAAGTTTATAGTTTATAGTTTTAAGTTTAGGAGTTTAGGAGTTTAGGTTTAGGTTTAGGTTTATTTTTTGGATTTTAAACTTTAGGTTTAAGGTTTAGTTCATAGTTTAGTTTAGGGTTTAGTGTTTAGTTAGGGTTTAAGTTTAGGTTTAGGTTTTTTTAGGTTTTTTAGGGTTAGGTATAGTTTAGGTTTAGGTTTTTTTAGTTTAGGTTTAGGGTTTAGGGTTTAGTGTTTAGGGTTTAGGGTTTTAGGATTTAGCATTTAGGGTTTATAGATAGTTTTAGGGTTTAGGGTTTAAGGTTAGGGTTTTTTTATTTCTTTTTAAATTAAGTAAACATGTAGGTTTAGTTTAGGGTTTTAGGGTTTAGTGTTTAAGGTTTAATGTTTTAGGGTTTTTTTTTTATTTAGGATTTAGGATTTGAGCTTAGGGTTTAGGTTTATGATTTTTTAGGGTAGGTTTTAGGGATTTGTAAGTTTAGTTTAGGGTTTAGGGTTTAGGTTTAGGTTTTAGGGTTTAGGGTTTTATTGGTTTATTTTTAAAAAATATGTAATAGGTTTAGGTTTATTTAGTTTAGTTTATTTTATTTTATTTTTTTATAGTTTATTTTCTTTTATTTAGTTTAGTTTATTTATTTTTTTAGTTTAGGTTTTATTTAGTTTATTTTAAGTTTATATTTAGGTTTATTTATTTTAGTTTTATTTCATTTTAGGTTTAGGTTTTATTTTAGGTTTAGGTTTAGGGTTTATAGTTTAGTTTAGGTTTATTTATATTTAGGACTTTAGGGTTTATGTTTTATGGTTTAGGTTAGGGTTTAGGGTTTAGGTTTAGGTTTAGTTTTATATTTAGGGTTTAGTTTAGGGTTTAGGGTTTAGGTTTATTTTGGTTTGGGTTTAGGGTTTAGGGTTTATGGATTTGGGTTTAGGTTTATTTTATTATTTAGGGTTAGGGTTTCTTTTTTAGGGTTTAGGTTTAAGTTTAGTTTAGGTTTTAGTTTTAGTTTAGTTAATTTTAAATTAAGTTTAGGTTTAGTTTTTTTTAGTTTATTTTTGTTTATTTTTAGGTTCAGGTTTATAGTTAAGCTTAGGTTTAGGTTTTTTGTTATTTTTTTAGTTATGTAAATCGATAGATTTAGGTTTATTTAATATATTTAGTTTATTTAGTTTATTATTTATTTATCTTAGTTTATTTTATTTTTATATTTATTTAAGTTTATTTTTTATTTTTATTTAGTTTAGTTTATTTATTTTAGGTTTATTTATTTTAGTTTAGGCTTTTTGTTTTAGTTTTGTATTTAGGTTTAGGTTTAAGTTTAAGTTTATTTTTTAGTTAAGTTTTATTTTAATTTTTTTTTTAGGTTTAGGTTATTAATTTATTTTTTTAGGTTTAAGTTTTAGGATTTTATTTTTGGTTTATTTTTAGGTTTTATTTTTTAGTTTAGGTTTATTTTTTATTTTATTTTTTATTTTATTTAGTTGGTTTAGGTTTAGTTATTTTAGGTTTAGGTTTAGGTTTATTTTATTTTTTATTTTTATTTTTATTTTAGGTAGGAATTTTTTTTTTGGTTTAGGGTTTAGGTTTTATTTTTATTTATTTTTTAGTTTATTTTGGGTTTTATTTAGGTTTAGTTTTATTTTATTTATTTTATTTTTTATTTTATGTTTAGTTTTTTATTTATTTAGTTTTATCTGGGTTTATTTTATTTTAGTTTGTTTAGGTTTATTATTTATTTTATTTTTTATTATTTAGTTTATATTTATTTTTTTAGGTTTAGGTTTAGGTTTAGCTTTAGTTTAGTATTTATATATTTATTTTATTTAGGTTTAGTTTTTATTTATTTTATTTTAGGTTTTATTTTGTTTAGTTTATTTTAGGTTATTAGGGTTTGTTTAGGGTTTTGGGTAAAGGGTTTTAAATTTTAAGGTTTAGGTTTATTAATTTATTTAATTTTATTTTTTAGGTTTCTTTTTTTTATTTTTTTTGTTTAGTTTAGTTTATTTATTTTAGTTTAGGGTTTATATTTTTAGTTCACTTTTTTTAGGTTTAGGTTTAAGTTTATGTTTATTTTTTAGTTTAGTTTATTTTTTAATTTGTTTTTTTTAGGTATAGGTTTTTTTATTTTATTTTTTTTGGGTTTAGGTTTAGGTTTTATATTTTAGGTTTAGTTTTAGGTTTATTATTTAGTTTTGGTTTAGGTTTATTTTTAGTTTATTTTATTTTAGTTAGTTTAGGTTTAGGATTTTGGTTTAATTTTTCTTTTTTTTATTTTTTAAGTTTAGTTTATGTTTTTATTTATTTTATTTTAGTTTAGTTTTTATTTTTTATTTTATTTTCTTTTTTAGGTTTAGGTTTAGGTTTAGGTTTTAGTTTATGTTTTCATTTTATTTTATTTTTCATTTTATTTTGGTTTAGGTTTTATTTATTTTATTTTTTTTAGGTTTATTTAGTTTAGGTTTAGGTTTTAGTTTTTAGTTTAGGGTTTAGGGTTTAGGTTTTATTTTAGGTTTATTTTATGTTTTATTTTTTTTAGTTTAGTTTATTTAATTTAATTTATTTAATTTATTTTATTTTTTTAAATAATTTTAGGTTTAAGTTTTTATTTAGTTTAGTTTATTTTAGTTTTTTTTTATTTTATTTATTTTAATTTTATTTTAGGTTTAGTTTTTATTTTTTTAGTTTAGGGTTTAAGTTTTAATTTTAATATTTTTTTAGGTTTTTTAATCTTAGATTTATTTATTTTTAAATTGAGTTTAGGTTTTTATTTATTTTATTTTATTTTTATTTATTTATTTTATTTTATTTTTTGGTTTATGTTTTACTATAGGTTGATATATTTATTTTATTTTTAGGTTTTATTTACTTTAGGTTTTAGGTTTTTAGGTTTTAAGGGTTTAGGGTTTAGGGTTTAGGGATTAGGGTTTTAGGGTTTTATTTTTAGGTTTAGGGTTAGGCTTTAGGGTTTGGGTTTTAGTGTTTAGGCTTTAGGGTTTAGATTTATTTAAGGTTTGGGTTAACTATTTAGTTGGTTTAGTTTTAGGTTTATGTTTAGGGTTTAGGGTTCTTAGGTTTTAAGTTTTATAGTTTAGGGTTTGTTTTGGGTTTAGGATTAATCTAGGGTTTAGGGTTTTTTTTTAATTTAAGTAAACTGGTAGGTTTAAGTTTATTTAATTTATTTTTTTATTTATTTTATTTTAATTTATTTTTTATTTTTATTTATCTTTATTTTTATGTTTTAGTTTAATTTATTTATTTTAAGTTAATTTGTTTTAGTTTAGCTTTTTATTTAGTTAATTTTTTGGGTTTAGGTTTAGGTTTATGTTTATTTTTTTAGTTTAGTTTTATTTTAGTTTATTTTTAGGTTTAGGTTTTATTTTTTTATTTTTAAGTTTATGTTTAGGTTTTGTTTTATTTTTTAGGCTTAGGTTTTAGGTTTTAGTTAGCATTTTTTAGACTTTTTTAATTATGTTTATTTTATTTAGTTTAGGGTTTAGGTTTAGTTTAGTTTATTTTAGGTTTAGGTTTAGGTTTTATTTATTTTAGCTTAGGTTTATGTTTATTTTATTTTATTTATTTTAGGTTTTTTTAGTATAGGGTTTAGGTTTATTTTTTATTTATTTTTAGGTTTATTTTTTATTTATTTTTAGGTTTATTTTTTAGGTTTATTATGTTTAGTTTTAGAGTTTAGGGTTTAGGGTTTAGGATTTAGGTTTTTGGTCATTTTTAAAAAAAAACCCATAGGTTTAGGTTTATTTAGTTTACTTAGTTTATTTTATTTATTTTAGTTTAGGTTTAGGGTTTAGTGTTTAGCTTTGAGCTTAGGGTTTTAGGGTTTAGGTTTTATAGTTTAGGTTTAGGGTTTGGTTTAGGGTTTAAAACTTTAGCTTTGCTTTGATTTTAGGTTTAGTTTAGGTTTAGTTAATTTAGGGGTTTAGGGTTTGAGTTTGGGATTAGTTTGGTTTAGGGTTGTGTGGGTTTAGGGGTTAGTGTTAGGGTTTAGGGTTTAGGTTTAGGTTGGAGGTTTAGGGTTTAGGTTTAGGGTTTATTTTTTCTTTTAGATTAGATTTTATTTTTTATTTTTTTAGGTTTAAGTTTAGGGTTTTATTAGTTTATTTTTTAAGTTTAGCTTGGTTTTATTTTAGTTTTATTTTAAGTTTAGGGTTTAGTTTAGGTTTATGTTTAGGTTTTATTTATTTTAGTTTATTTTATTTTAGTTTACATTTATGTTTATTTTATTTTATTATTTTTGGTTTGGTTTTTTTTAGTTTAAGGTTTAGGTTTTATTTTTTATTTATTTTAGATTTTTTAGGTTTTGTAGTTTGGGTTTGGGTTTTGGATTTAGGGTTTAGGGTCTTTTTTAAAATTAGAAATACATATTTTATGTTTCTTTAGTTTACTTAATTTATTTTTTATTTATTTTAGTTTAGGGTTTAGGGTTTAGGGTTTAAGGTTTAGTGTTTAGGCTTTGAGGTTTAGGGTTTTTAGGGTTTAGGGTTTAAGGTTTTGGCTTTAGGGTTAGCTTAGGGTTGAGAGTTAGTTTAGGTTTTAGGGTTAAGGGTTTAGGGTTTTAAGGGTTTAGGGTTAGTTTAAGGTTTAAGGTTTAGGGTTTTAGGGTTTAGGGTTAGTCTTAGGGTTTAGGGTTTTGGGTTTTGGGTTAGGGTTTAGTGTTAGGGTTTAGGGTTTAGGGTTTTGGGTTAGGGTTTAGTGTTAGGGTTTAGGGTTTAGGGTTTTGGGTTAGGGGTTTAGTATTTGATTTAGGGTTTAGGTTTTATTTGGGGTTTATAATTTAGGGTTAGGGTTTATGTTTTTGTTTTTTTAAAATAATGTAAATGATGACTTAGGTTTATTTATTATTTATTTATCTAGTTTACTTTATTTTTATTTTATTTAGGTTTACTTTTATTTTATTTAGTTTATTTATTTTAGGTTTATTTATTTTAGTTTAGGTTTTTTTTTTAATTTATTTTTTAGGTTTAGGTTTAGGTTTATATTTTGGTTGTGTTTTATCTTATTTTATTTTTTTAGGTTTAGGTTTTGTTTTATTTTGGGTTTTAGGTTTTTTATTTTATTTTTTTTTTTAGGTTTTAGGTTTTAAGATTTTATTTTAAGTTTCTTTTTAGGTTTTATTTTTTTAGTTTAGGTTTATATTTGTGAATATGATTGAAGGTATGATTGATTCATGAGAAAATCAATTGAATTTAGATTTTGGAATGAAGGAATTTGGCTAAGTCCATGTAGTTGGGTCATGTGGCTTAGGTTTGGATTTTGATTTTGTTTGATTTAGTTTTGATGATTTAAATGTTTATTTCATTTAAATTTGTGAAGATGATTGAAAATATGGTTGATTTGTGAGAAAATCAATTGACTTTCACTTGATTTGGATTAAGATTTGACTAAATCCGTGGGTAGGTCGTATGGCTTTGGAAGGGTTTTGATTCAGATTGATTTAGTTTGATTTTATTGATCATTTGAATTTAGATTTGATTTATATTTAATAAGATGATTGAAGATATAAATTTATTCTGAGAAAATCAATTGATTTTGGATTGATTTGGATTTCCATGAGATAGGTCATATGGCTTAGGAAGGGATTCAAGTTTGGAATTGATCACGGGCTTCAATCATTTTGTTTTAGAATTTGGGTTTGGATTTGGATTTGAATTTGATGTTTTAATTGAACTTGAGGTTTTTTTTGAGAAGGTGAACATGGATTGGATTTGGGTTGTAAGATGGATTATCCTAATCCCAAGGCATAACCTAATCCTATGGTTAACCCTAAATCTTTAGAAGTGACTTATGGAGGAAGTCTTGGAGAATACACTAAGTCTAAAATGGGAAGATTGAATATGCACTCCAAAAGTGAGGTCAATAGGCCTTAGGCTCCATAGTGTTGCCCTTAGAGATAGGTAATTGGAAGACAGAAGCCAAGTTTCACATTATCGACTTGGATACATCTTTCCACGCTTTGCTTGGGATACCATGTATACATGAGAACAATATAGTTTCATCCTCTCTACATCAGTGTATGAAGTTTGTGAGAGGTGGGATCATCTACTGTGTCAAAGGAGAACTCAAGCTATTTACAGTTCACGAGGTCCGCATATATGAGGACGCGGCATACTACCTCCCTCAAAATCAACAAGTCTATTCTCACGAACTTGGCCAAAGTTTAAAAATAAAAGAAAAAGAAAAAGAAAAAGAAAAAGAAAAAGAAAGAGAAAAAAATTAAAGAAAGAGAAAATGAAAAGAAAATAAAAGGGAGTGAAAATTGACTTGGAGGGAAGTGGAGCCGACATTCCACCCAGTTTGTTACTCCATTCGAACAAATGGGTAGGATGACCTGACCTCCACCAAACATAGGAAGAGGCCAGCACAGAGGCAATCTCAGGGGTGGAAAACCTCTTTATTGGCCTCCCAATTGAAGATATGTCCCTACCAAGTTACACATCATAGACTTATAATCTTGTACAAAGGATGAGTCTTATATGGTTAGCACCCTAGCCAGTTCTTCTCAATAGTAGATTCTCTTAGAGGTGACACTTAAGCAAAATAACGATGAAGATCGGGCTCCAAATCAAAGCATAAGTGTATCCAAGTCTATATGTGAAATAGTTAGCCATCAGTTGGGAACCTTAGCTCTAACCTCATTTTCTTCTAAAAAAGCTGAGGTTTAGTAGTTAAGGAAGCCCCTAAGTCATCCACAAGTGTGAAGACTCAGAGTTTTTTTTTGGGAACATCATCCTCAAGTCAAGAAGTTGATGTAGACTTGAAGATAATTCATATAAAGATTTAATAAAATTACCTTTTGATTGGTACTTGCCTTGTATTCATAATTTAGCAAAGAAAGGGTTTATCCCATAAACTTGGTCAAAGCACAAGTCAGACTACTTTGAAAGAATATATAAGAACAAATGCAAAAGCTCTCAATCAAGATTGGGATAAGGATTCGTTATAGTGGGTCCAGTTGATGATGACGATTACTGCTTAGTCATTACCAATCATTTATAATATGATAGGTTCTTTTCAAATCACATTAACTCATATGAGGAGCTGTGCTTAGAAACTTTATATGATCTAGATGATTTTGAAGTCAAAGATGCACCAAAGTTTAAAGAAGATCAAGTCAACCATCGACGAGCTTAAAATCAACTTCAAGGCGAAGAAGATCCACATCTGACATACATCAGTTTTTTATTGAATGATATTGAAACCAATGACATAGTTAGGCTATTGAATGAGTTTAAGGACTGCTTTGCATGGAGTTATGAAGAGATCTTTGGATTGGCTCTTGATGTAGCAGTCCATAAACTAGCAATAGAGCCTACTACTGTAGATGCATGAGATTAGACATAAAATAATAGGTCAATTATGAAGTCAAGAAATTGATCGATGATGGTTTCATCCAGGAAGAAAAATACCCTACTTAGTTAGCCAGCATCATCCCAGTTAAGAAAAAGAATGGCCAAATTTATATGTCAATTTTAGGGATTCAAATAATTCATGTCCAAAAGATGAATTTCAACTACCAATCTCGGAGCTGATGGTGGACATTGCCTCATCTCATGTGGTCTTTTCTTTCATGGATGGCTTATCTAGATATAACCAAATAAAGATGGCCCTTGAAGATGAAAGAAATACTACTTTTAGAATATCGATTAAAAAATATTACAATAAGGTCATGCCTTTCAGCTTATACTGCATAATACCATAATATACATAAACATTTCAAAACATCTTATAACATCCAAAAAAAACATACATGCTCAAATATATGATGCTACATTAATAAATAAATTATTATAATATGATATAGGGTTAGGGTATAGGGTATTCAAATCTCTAATAGGCAAGGGAAAGTCTCTTAAAGACATTTTCTTTAGCTATAATAACTATATTAGGATTAAGTAATTCTTTAGATCTACTCCCAATGACAACTTTATTCAGGTATAGGGTTTAGGGTTTAGGGTTTAGGGTTAGTTTATGGTTTAGGGTTTAGGGTTTAGAGTTTAGGATTTGGGGTTTAGGGTTTAGGGTTTGTGGTTGTAAGTTTTAAGGTTTAGGATTTATGGTTTTAGGGTTTAGGGTTTAGGCTTTAGGGTTTAGGGTTTAGGGTTTTAGGGTTTAGGGATTAGGGTTTAGGGTTTAAGGTTTATGGTTTAGAGTTTAGAGTTTAGGGTTTAGGGTTTAGTGTTTAGGGTTTAGTGTTTTTAGGTTTTAGGGTTAAGGGTTTAGGGTTTAGGGTTTAAGGTTTAGGTTTTATGTTTAGGGTTTAAGTTTTAGGATTTAGGACTTAGGGTTTATGGTTCAGGGTTTAGGGTTTAGGATTTACTGTTTAGGGTTTAAGGTTTCTAGGGTTTAGAGTTTACTGTTGTAGGGTTTTTTTTTTATTTAGGGAAACCCCATGATACGGGGGTATTTTATTGCCATAAAAAAAGGTTACAAGGTCCTTAAAGGGATAAACTGAAACTCGCTCAAAGAGCTATAATCGACCTAAAGTGTAAATCCCCAACTAAGTACATCCAAGAGCAAAAGAAAACATTAAAGCAATCAAAAGATACAAGATGATTATCATAATAAGCTAAAGAAAAGATAAGGTGTTCGATGGATGTAAGAGTGCTTGGTAATATGGGGAGCAAATTAGAAAAGTTAGAGCGGCGACTCAATAGCGACATTCAAAATCACCTTTCAAATAATCCTCGACAATCAATCCAAAGAACAAGACAGCAAAAGGCAAAAACCTCCAAGATAGGCAAGGACTAAAGTGGCCATAATACCATTCTTTTAGAATAAACTACTCATAAGACCAACCAACCACTAAAAGGGTAGCGGTGATGATTGGAGAAATAGGAGATAAATTGCACGCAATCCAAAGCCAACCCAACAGCCAAACAACTAATATAACATTGGAACCCCATAAAAGAAATCAACAAGTGAATAGAAATGAGTCTCAACATTAAAATCAAAACACAAGTTAAAATGGCAACATCCAAGATAGGAAGATATAAATTGGCCATAAAACTCCTCAATCAGAGTAGACATGGCAATAGTAGATAAGCAAAAAAAAATAAATAAAGCATATAGACAGTTATCTGAAGGTAGCAAAACAGAAATCACCAAAACCCTCACCATCGAGGACAACAAGGGAACATCTTTGGGGCATGAGACCCTGAAATGCTACAACCACAAAGAATGAGCCAACTGAGGAGACAAGGAAAAATAGAAAGATAAATCTCCAAGATAAGAGATAACCAAAATAGCAAAAACCAAGGTTTAGGCTTTAGGGTTTATGGATTAGGGTTTAGGGTTTAGGGTTAGGGTTGTAGGGTCTAGGGTTTAGGGTTTAAGATTTAGGGTTTAGTGTTTAGGGTTTTAAGGTTTAGGGTTTAGGGTTTAGGGTTGAGGGTTCTAGGTTTAGGGTTTAGGGTTAGTTTAAGGGTTAAAGTTTTTTAAATTTTTTTAAATTTTTTTAATTTTTATTATTTTTAAAATTAAGTAAACTTGTTGGTATAAGTTTTTTTAGTTTATTTTTTATTTATTTTAGTCTATTTTATTTTTTATTTCTATTTAGGTTTATTTTTATTTTTATTTTTATTTAGTTTAGATTTTTCATTTTAAGTTTATTTATTTTAGTTAAGTTTTTGGGTTTAGGTTTAGGTTTAGGCTTATTTTTTAGTTTAGTTTTATTTTTATTTTCTATTTTAGGTTTAGGTTTTATTTTTAATTTTTTAGATTTAGGTTTAGGTTATCATTTTATTTTTTTAGGTTTAGATTTTAGGTTTTTATTTTTAGGTTTAATTTTTTAGTTTAAGTGTAGGTTTATTTTTATTTTATTTTATTTTATTTTATTTAGGGTTTTGGTTTAGGTTTAGGTTTACTTTATTTTAGGTTTAGGTTTAGCTTTTATTTATTTTAGTTTATGTTTAGGTTTATTTTATTTTTATTTTATGTTTAGGTTTTTTTAGTTTGGAGTTTAAGTTTTATTTTTTATTTTTTTAGGTTTATTTTTAAATTTTAAGTTTTAATTTAGT
The DNA here is from genome assembly GCA_021442155.1 of Cymbidium sinense. Classification (NCBI taxonomy): domain Eukaryota; kingdom Viridiplantae; phylum Streptophyta; class Magnoliopsida; order Asparagales; family Orchidaceae; genus Cymbidium; species Cymbidium sinense. Next base: position 37,260,954 of record CM038214.1, read on the forward strand.
TTTTACTTTCTTTTATTTTTAAGTTTATTTTATTTTTATTTTATGTTTATTTTTTATTTTATTTAATTTTTTTTTATTTTAGTTTAGGTTTTTATTTATTTTATTTTAGTTTTTCTTTTATTTTTTATTTTATTTTTTTTAGGTTTAGGTTTGAGTTTATATTTAGGTTTAGGTTTAGGTTTAGCTTATAGTTTAGTTTTTTTATTTTTTTATTTTTCTCTTTTATTTTGGCTTAGATTTTATTTATTTATTTTAGTTTTAGGTTTTATTTAGTCTAGGTTTTGGTTTTTGGATATTTGGGGTTTAGCATTTAGAGTTAGTTGAGGGTTTAGGGCTTAGGGTTTAGGGTTTAGTTTAAAGGTTTAAGTTTTAAGGTTTAATGTTTAGGGTATTAGGTTTTAGGGTTTAAGGTTTAGGGGTTAGGATTTAGGATTTTAGGGTCTAGGGTTTAGGTTTTATGTCTACTATTTTTGTTTTAGTTTAGTGTTTAGGATTTTTGAATTTATTTTTATTTTTCACAGAGATCAAATTGAGATTCAACCTTTTTTTGGTAAGACATGATCGACGACATAGATCAAAAATCAGCACGCATAGAGTAAATCAAAACCCTAGATAACCAGAACCATCTTTTTTGTAAAGACATGGTTGCATAAGTAGCAGATCGGATCGGTCGTTCTTTTGTTTCTCCAATTCCTATTACAACCATGCTGACCTCTCAAGTAGCAGGACCCACCATCATTTCCCCAATCTCTCCCTCAGTCACCACCACGGTTTCCTCCATCGCTCCCTCCTCTTATATAACTCTTGCTCTCCACCACCTCCATATTCACCAACACCTCAGATCCCCACCACAACTATGATAACTGCCACCTCTGCCTTCACCTCCATTGCCAGATCTAGCCTAAGCCTGGTTGATGGTGATGTTCCTGACGTCAAGGTTATGCCCATTCTTAATCTTTAGGTTTATTAGGCTTTAGGGTTTAGGTTTATTTTTTAATTAATTTTGTTACTTTAGGTTAAAGTTTAGGGTTTGGGGTTTAGGGTTTAGGGGTTAAGGTTAGGGTTTAGGGTTTAAGGTCTGTGGTTTATGCTTTTAGGGTTTAGGGTTTAGGGTTTAGGGGTTAAGGTTAGGGTTTAGGGTTTAGGGTTTAGGGTTTGTGGTTTATGCTTTTAGGGTTTATGGTTTAGGGTTTTTAGTGTTTCTGGTTTAGTGATATAGGTTTAGGGTTGTATGTTTAGGGTTTAGGGTTTAGGACTTATGGTTTAGGTTTTTTTTTTAAATTAAGTAAACTAGTACGTTTAGGTTTTGGTTCAGGTTTTTAGTTTTGTTTAAGTTTTTATTTATTTTAGTTTAGTTTAGTTTTTATTTATTTTTAGGTTTAGAGTAAGGTTTAGGTTTTAGTTTAGGTTTTTATTTTTATTTTATTTTTTTATTTTATTTTGGTGTAAATTTTTTATTTATTTCCTTTTTAGGTTTTATTTAGTTTAGGTTTAGGTTTTTAGCTTTTAGGGATTTAGGATTTATGGTTTAGGGTTTATGGTTTTGGGTTTAGGTTTTAGGGTTTAGGGTTTAAGGTTTAGGGATTAGATTTTAGGTCTAGGGTTCTAGTTTTAGTTTAGGGTTTAGGGCTTTTTACTTTTTTTAATAAAGAAGAAATTCAAATTCAACATTTCTTCTCTTGAATTTCATCAACCAAGTAACACACCAGGTTTTCTAAGACACAAGTGACGAGATAGATAAAAAATGAGAACACATAGAGGAAATCAAAAACCCTAGATAACTATAACCATCTCTACTATAAAGACATAGTTCCATAAGCAGCAGATCGGATCGACGTTCTTCAATTTCTCCAATTCCCATCAGAACCACCCCGACCTCGTGAGTATCAGGATCCACCATCATATCCACAATCTCTCCCTTCGTGACCACCACGGTTGAAACCTCCGTGTCTCCTCCCACCTCCATAACTATCACTGCTCTGACCACCACCTCCATATTCACTAGCACCTCTAGATCCCCCACCACCACTGATAACATACCATGCCTTCACCTCCATACATCTAGACTAAACCTGGTTGATAGTGTTGTTCATGTGATCAAGGATTTGCCCATTCTTAGGGTATAGATTTAGGTTTAGGTTTATTAAATTTTAGGATTTAGGTTTACTTTTTAAATTTATTTAATTGCATTAGGCTTATTTTTAGGCTTTAGGGTTTAGGGTTTAGGTTTAGGGTTTAGGATTTAGTGTTTAAGTTTTAGAGTTTAGGGTGTAAGGTTTAGGGTTTAAGATTTAGGGTTTTAGGGTTTATGTTTTTAGAGTTTTGGGTTTAGGATTATGGTTTAGGTATTAGGGTTTAGGTTTTAGTGTTTAGGGTTTAAGTTTTAGGGTTTAGGGTTTTTTATGGTTTAGGGTTTAGGGTTTAAGGTTTAGGATTAGTTTTTGGGTTTAGGGTTTAGGGTTTAGGATTTAGGGTTTATGATTTTTTTATTTTTAAATTAAATCAACCACTAGATTTATATTTATATCGTTTATTTTTTATTATTTTGGTCTATTTTTTATTTTATGTTTATTTAGTTTAATTTTGTATTTTTATTTAGTTTAGTGTAATTATTTATGTTTATTTATTTTAGTTTAGGTTTAGGTTTATTTTTTAGTTGAGTTTTATTTTTATTTTATTTTTTAGGTTTACGTTTTATTTTATATTTTTAGGTTTAGGCTTAGATTTTTATTTTATTTTCTTTAGTTTAGGTTTTAAGTTTTTATGTTATGTTTATTTTTAGGTTTAATTTTTAGTTCAGGTTTAGGTTTATTTTTAGTTTCTTTTATTTTATTTTGTTTGTGGTATTGGTTTAGTTTATTTTAGGTTTAGGTTTAGGTTTTATTTATTTTAGTTTATTTTAGTTTAGGTTCAGGTTTATTTATTTTATTTATTTTAGGTTTTGGTTTTTTTTAGTGTATGGTTTAGTTTTTATTATTTATTTATTTTTAGATTTATTTTTTTAGGTTTAGGTTTTTATTTAGTTTTTATTTTATTTTATTTTAGGTTTATTTTATTTTATTTTTGTATAGTTTTTATTTTATTTAGGTTTTTTATTTTTAGGTTTATTTTATTTTTTAGTTTAGTGTAGGTTTTTAATTATTTTATTTTAGTTCAGTTTTAAAATTTTGTATTATTTTATTTTTAGGTTTAGGTTTAGTTTTTATTTTAGGGTTTATGGTTTAGTGTTTAGTGTTCAGGCTTTACGATTTAGAATTTTTAGGTTTTAGGATTTAGGGGTTTAGAGTTTAGGGTGTTGGGTTTACGGTTTAGGGTTTACGATTTTAAGGTTTAGTATTTTTTTCTAAAAAGAAAATTAAGTATACAAGTAAGTTTCGATTTATTTAGCTTATTTAGTTTATTTATTATTTATTTTAGTTTATTTTATTTTTTATTTTTTTTAGTTAAGTTTATTTATTTTAGGTTTATATATTTTAGTTTATATTTTTTATTTTAGCTTATTTTTTAGGTTTAGGTTTTGGTTTATGTTTATTTTTTAGTTTAATTATATTTTTATTTTATTTTTTTGGTTTAGGTTTTTATTTTATTTTTTTTAATTTTTGGTTTTAGGTTTTTACTTTAGGTTTATTTTTAGGTTTTATTTTTTAGTTTAGGTTTAAGTTTATTTTTAGTTTATTTTATTTTATCTACTTTAGGTGTAGGTTTAGGTTTAGGTTTATGTTTTATTTATTTTAGTTTAATATATTTTAGTGCACGTTTAGGTTTATTTTATTTTTATTTTAGGTTTAGATTTCTTTTAGTTTAGGTTTTTGGTTTTACTTTAGGATTTGGGGTTTTTATTTTTTTACTAGAGAATAAATTCAGATTCAACATTTCTTTTTTTTTTTTTTTGATTTCATAAACCAACTACACACTAAGTTTTCTAAGGCACAAGTGATGACATAGATAAAAAATGGACACGCATAGAGCAAATCAGAAACCTTAGATAACTAGAACCGTCTCTACTGTAAAGATACAATTCCATAAGCAAAAGATCATATCGATCGTTCTTTAGTTTCTTCAATTCCCATCATAGCCACCATGGCCTCTCGAGTAGCTGGATCCACGATCATATCCCCAACCTCTCCCTCCACCACCACCACGACTGTAACCTCTATCACTCCTCCTGCCTCCATAACCACCACTGCTTCGAGCACCACGTCCATATCCACCAACACCTCAAGATACCCCATCACGACTGTGATAACTGCCACCTCCTCCTAAACCTCCACCACCAAATCAAGACTTAGCCTGGTTGATGATGATGTTCTTGCCATCAAGGTTCTACCCATTCTTAGGGTTTAGGTTTAGGTTTAGGTTTATTACATTTTAGGGTTTAAGTTTATTTTTTAATTTATGTAGTTACTTTAGGTTTAGGTTTAGGTTTAGGATTTGGGGTTTAGGGTTTAGGGTTTTAGGGTTTAGGTTTAGTGTTTAGGGTTTAAAGTTTTATTTTTTAAATTAAGTAAACAAGTAGGTTTAGGTTTATTTAGTATATTTAGTTTATTCTTTATTTTTATTTAAGTTCATTTTTTTATTTAGTTTAGTTTATTTATTTTAGGTTTATTTATTTTAGTTTAAGTTTTCTATTTCATTTATTTTTTAGGTTTAGGTTTAGGTTTTCATTTATTTTTTAGTTGAGTTTTATTTTCATTTTATTCTTGAGGTTTAAGTTTTATTCTTTATTTTTAGGTTTAGGACTAGGTTTTTATTTTAGTTTTTTAGGTTTAGGTTTTAGGTTTTTATTTTCGGTTTATTTTTAGGTTTTATTTTTTAGTTTATGTTTAGGTTTATTTTTAGTTTAATTTATTTTACTTAGTTTAGGTTTAGGTTAAGGTTTAGTTTAATTTAGGTTTAGGATTAGGTTTTATATATTTTAGTTTAGTTTATTTTAGTTTAAGTTCAAGTTTATTTTATTTTATTTATTTTATGTTTAGTTTTTTTAGTTTAAGGTTTAGGTTTTATTTTTTATTTATTTTTTGGTTTTACTTTTAGGTTTAGGTTTTATTTAGTTTTTATTTTATTTTATTTTGTGTTGATTTTATTTTTATTTTATGCTTAGTTTTTAGTTTATTCAAGTTTTTTAATCTTAAGTTTATTTATTTTAGTTTAGTTTATTTTTATTTTTTTATTTTATTTTATTTTTAGGTTTAGGTTTAGGTTTTAGTTTAGTTTTTTTATTTTCTTTTTTATTTTATTTAGGTTTAGGTTTAATTATTTATTTTATTTTATTTTTAGGTTTTATATAATTTAGGATTAGGTTTTAGGTTATTAGGGTTTATGGTTTAGGGTTTAGGGTTTAGTGTTTAGGGTTTAGGGTTTTAGGGTTTTAGGATTTAGGGTTTTAGGTTTTAGGGTTTTAAGGTTTAGGCTTTAGGGTTAATATTTAGGGTTTAGGGTTTAGTGTTTAGGCTTTAGCATTTAGGTTTTAGGGTTTAGGATTTAGGGTTTAGGGTTTAAAGTTAGTTTAGGGGTTAAAGTTTAGGGTTTAGGGTTTAGGGTTTTTAGGGTTTAGGTTAGTTTATAGCTTAGGGTTTTGGGTTTTAGTGTTTAGGGTTTAGGGTTTCAAGTTTAGGTTAGGGTTAGGGTTAGGGTTTAGGGTTTAGGATTTAGGGTTTAGGTTTTAGGATTTAGGGTTTAGGGTTTTTTCATTTAAAATTTAAGTAAACCTATAGGTTTAGGTTTATTTAGATTATTTAGTTTTATATTTATTTATTTTAGTTTATTTTATTTATTATATTTTTATTTATGTTTATTTTTTATTTTTATTTAGTTTAGTTTAATTATTTTAGTATAAATTTTTTATTTTAGTTAATTTTTTTGGTTTAGAATTAGGTTTATGTTTATTTTAAAGATAAGTATTTTTATTTTATTATTTAAGTTTAGGTTTTATTTTTTCTTTTTAGTTTTAGGTTTAGGTTTTTATTTTATTATTTTAGGTTCATGTTTTATGCTTTTATTTGAGGTTTATTTTTAATTTTATTAAGGTTTGGGGTCTAGGGTTGAAGGCTAGCTTACGATTTAGGATTTTTAGGGTTTTTGGTTAGTTAAGAGCTTAGGGTTTAGGGTTTTAGGGTTTAGGGTTTAGGGTTTCGGGTTTAAGGTTAAAGTTAGGGTTTAGGGTTTAGGGTTTAGGGTCTAGGGTTTAGGTTTAGTATTTAGGGTTTAGGTTTTTTTAATAAATTTAAGTAAACCTGTGGGTTTAAGTTTATTTAGTTTATGTAGTTTATTTTTTATTTATTTTAGTTTATTTTATTTTTTATTTTTATTTTGGTCTATTTTTTATTTTTATTTAGTCTAATTTATTTATTTTAGGTTTATTTATTTAAGTTTAGGTTTTAATTTTAGTTTATTTTTAGGTTTAGATTTAGGTTTATGTTTATTTTTTAGATTAGTAGTTTTATTTCATTTTTTAGTTTTAAGTTTTATTTTTTATTTTTAGGTTTAGGTTTAGATTTTTATTTTATTTTTGTAGGTTTAGGTTTTAAGTTTTTATTTGAGATTTATTTTTAGGTTTCATTAGGGTTTAGGGTTTAAGGTTAGCTTAGGGTTTAGGGTTATTTCAGGGGATATGATTTAGGGTTTCGGGTTTAGGGTTTAGGGTTTATAGTTTATGGTTTAGGATTTAGGGTTGTAGGTTTCGGGTTTAGGGTTTATGGATTTTTCTTTGATAAAAAAAATAGATTTAAGTGAACCTGTAGGTTTAAGTTTATTTAGTTTATTTTTTATTTATTTTAGTTTATTTTATTTTATAGTTTTATTTAGGTTTTTTTATTTTTGTCAAGTTTAGTTTATTTATTTTAGGTTTATTTATTTTAGTTTAGATTTTTTATTTTAGTTTATTTTTTAGGTTTAGATTTAGGTTTATGTTAAGTTTTTAGATTAGTATTTTTTTATGTTCATGTTTTATCTTTTATTTATAGGTTTATGTTTAGGATTTTATTTTATTTTTTAAGGTTTAGGTTTTAGGATCTTATTTTAGGTTTTAATTTTTAGTTTAGGATTAGTTTTATTTTTTGTTTAATTTTTTTTAGTTTAGGGTTTAAGTTTAGGTTTAGGTTTTATTTATTTTAGTTTAGATTAGTATTTATGTTTATTTTAATTTGATTATTTTAGGTTTAGGTTTTTTTAGTTTATTTTATTTTATTTATTTAAGCTTTAGGTTTTTTTTTAGTTTTGGGTTTAGGTTTTACTTCTTATTTATTTCTAGGTTTTATTTTTTGGGTTTATTTTTAGGTTTTATTTTTTTATTTATTTTTATTTTATTTTATTTTAAGTTTATTTTATTTTTATTGTATGTTTGGGTTTTATTTTATTTTGGTTTTTAATTTTTAGGTTTATTTAATTTTTTTAGTTTATTTTAGATTTTTATTTATTTTATTTTTATTTTTTATGTTTTTTATTTTTTAGATTTATGTTTAGGTTTAGGTTATGGTTTTAGTTTAGGTTTTTATTTTATTTAGGTTTAATTTTTATTTATTTATTTTATTTTTGGTTTTTTTAGTTTAAGTTTTGGTTTTTAGGTTTTTAGATTTTTAAGGTTTAGGGTTTAGTGTTTAAGATTTAGGATTTAGGGTTGTATGTTTTAGGGTTTAGGGTTTATGGTTTAGGGTTTTAGGATTTAGGGTTTAGGGTTTAGGGTTTTAGGTTTAGGGTTTAGGGTTAGTTTTAAGGTTTAGGGTTAGGATTTAGGGTTAAGCTTAGGACTTTTTATTTTACTTTATATTTATTTTTTTGAAGGTTTAGGATTTTGGTTTTAGTGTTTAGTGTTTTTTATGGTTTAGGGGTTAAGGTTAGGGGTTTAGGGTTTTTCTTTTTTTTTTGGGGGATACCCCATGTAGTGGTATTTTATTGCCACAAAGAGTTACAAGGTCTTTAAAGGGGATAAACTCAGAACTACTACTGAAGAGCTACAATCACTAAGGGTAAATCTCCATCTAAGTACATCCAAAAGCAAAAGGCATTAAAGCAATCAAAAGATACAATTAGATTAACATAAAAAGCTAAAGGAAGATTAGGGCCAATGCTCTGCAGGACATGAGAATGCATGACACTATGGAGCAATCCTGCAAGAGGACAATAGAGAAGCATCTACAAAAATGTAAACGAAAATAAATTAGAGTAGTTAAGGTAATACATACATAATGATAACTAAAAATAGCATAATCTGAGAATGATAGTAAAGAATTGTGATAGAAGGCTCATTAGTCACACCGTTGGGCGGTGCAAATATGCTCATCAAACTTATTGAAGGGTTACATCATAAGAGCTACTACCAAACCAAAGAGGAAATCATCACAGACATCCAACAAACTTGTGAAGATAACGAGTTGTTGAAAGTCTTATGGGCTTTATTACCTGCAAACCTAAACAAAACTCTATATAATATATTGAGGAAATTGTAAAGGGCAGAAAGATAAGGGATCCAATGCAGGAAAATTATCATCGATATAGTCACCCTGACATGAGGATACTTATACATATGAAATAGGCTAGAATAAAAACCATCCACAAGAAAATAGCAGAAGAGGTAGCCTGCTGAAATTCTGCTAAGCAAGTCGATGAGCCTATAAGTAACACCATCCCAAATATCTGATATATATATGAATCTTTTAGGCGAGTACACTATTAGTCTAGAAAAGAGCCCAGTCATAATAATTAATGCAGATGTGAACAAACCCCTTATTATCATTCATAATAGTAGTTGGCAAAAAACATTTGTAAAGGAAGGCAGCATATCCCAATACCAAAACCATGCAAGGCAATAATGACATCTTTGGACAAAAAAATTGGATAATCCAAATCAACAAACAACCAAGACAACAAATAAATGGCGTATTAGTACCACCATTCAAAATAACCATTGCATTCCAAGGAGATAGCGGACAAGTCTGCTCAGATGGGAATAGAAGCAACAAGTTAATGTAGATCATACTATCGAGTAAAGAAAAAAAAGAAACAACAAGGCAATAGCCATAACAAAATAGTTAGTGCAACATTGGAACCCAGGAGGATAAATCAAAATGGGATTGAAATTAGGGTCCTATTAGAAACCAAAAAAATAAGACAGAATAGCAACAAAAAAATAGCAAGGCAAAGACAGCCACAAGCAAGGGACAGATGGCCATAGAGCCTCTCAATCGAGAAGATAATGCAGTTAGTAACAGTAGATAGAGCATAGAAACACGGATCGGAAAAGCGGAATCAGACACCAATGACCAAAATAATCAAAGCGGAAAGTCAAAAATAACTGGCATAGGACCCTAAAGTCTACAACCAACAAAGATAGAGCAACATTGGAATCGAGAAACAAGGATAACAAATATCCAAGATAATAAATAGCCAAGATAACAAAAACTGGCGAGACCCATTATGTGCAATAGATACAAGTTTAAGCGAAAAAAAGATGGAGAAAAGAGCGGCGATAAAGTAGTCCATAGAATTGAGATGATAAGCATATAATAAACCAATAAGGAGATTCAAATCAAAAGCCACAAGCTCAACTTCAATAGAGGCTTATGAACAAAAAACTAAAACCCGAAATAGTATGTAATAGTCAGTTAACAACCCAGATAGTAATTACCAACAAGCTGGCCAAAAGTCCACCCATTCAGAGTAAATAGAGCATATGTAAAGATCCAAATAATCAGATGGATAATCATAGGGTTCTGTACCATTTGAACAGAGCCAAGGGGGATAAAATAGCAGCAGGAAAAATTAGCAGTTGCCTAATTGTTAATAGCAAAACCAGTCAGAGAAACAAAAGGCAAGAAATAGATAATAACCACAAAGACAAGGGTAGCAATAAAATAAAAATCACACCCACCATATAAAATTCCAATAAAAAATAGAGATGTAAAGTAGCAACAGAAAGGGTTTAAAAGATAATCAATAGAAAAACCTTCCAGATAAAGATGATCAAGCTAGCAACTAAACCCACAACCACATTAAAGGCAAACTGAAAAACCATAAAGGAAGTCCAAACCAGCAAGGAATTAATAAAATTGAACAGGAAATTGCAAAATCTCTCTTGGCAGATTGGAAATATGAGGTTGGGCAAAATAATTAGCAAGACAACACCAACAACACCCTGATAAACTAGATAAACAACCCCAGTAACCACTTGTTGGATAAAAGACTCAATGATCGAGACCATCCAACAACCAAGAAAGAAAATAACAGCAAGTTGGCCATAAAACCAACCATTCAAATTATATAAGATAAGTCCCCGATAGTTAAGGAAGAGGTCTGGCCAAGACTAAGCACGATATAAAAAATAGTGGTGAAAATAGCCATCAGTTTTAACAGACATTAAAAAATGAGAGATAAGAAGCGATGGAGAAATAAAAGCCATCTTGTAGTCTAAAATAGAGGCCAACTGAACAAAACAAAACAAAACCCCAGCCTAGATGAGGAGTAATAATCGATCGACAAACATCGTGATATTACCAACAAGGTGGATGCATTTTAAGCAGAGCAAAAGGTAAAAAACAACATTAATTGATCAGTGACAAGATGAAACGACAAAGGCAAAAGAACACGGGGAATAAATAGCTAACATACACAAGGTTAGCCGGAGGTGAATCTAGAAATCCAATACATAGGTTAAAACAGACACTACAATTATTGCAACCATAGGATAAGCCAATAAAAGCGAGTGGAGCAATAGAGCTACCATAAGGGTTTAAAGGGTATTATCAATGAAATCCTTTAGAGAAATCAGCAGACTACCCTCCTGAGAAATCAAAGCGAGGAATTCATTAAATAATACCAAACACAAGAACCATTAGTAATAACAAAGGTATTGCATTTTCTTTCCTTACAGGATATGTAAGCTAGGGTTAACATATACATTGAAAATACATTAAACCAACTCCAAGTTTGACAAAGAAAAAGCCAACTAACAATTAAACCTTTAACATAGATGTAGCATCCACAAGAAACAAGGTTGGGATAATTAAACCAACAATAGATGCCACTTAGCTCGAAAAGGACCAACAAGGAGTAATATGATGATGCATCCAAATTCCAAAGCGGTAGCACATTAACATCAAAAATAGTAGAGGCTCCCAATTAAAGCTGACAATTAAACCAATAGCATTACATCCAAGTAAACAACAAGGGATATCAGGTTGATGCATCAAGAAGACCAAAAGAAATAACAAATAAGTAGAAAATGAACATGTAATAAAAGATGTCAACAGTGAATCCAATAGGATAGATTAATTTGAGATAAAAGTATTGTCCAGATTAACCAAGCCACGCAAATATTTAGGAAGAGTTAGTTGATCAAAGAATTTTATTTTGTCAATCCAGATTGGCGGATAATCGGCACATGCATTACCCTCATACATGAGTGATTTTAAAGTAGAGTTGGGCAAGGAGAGTTCTAGTTTGCTTAAGAAGGTAGTACAATTTTGTATTGCCCATTTTGGTGGAAGTCAAGATATCAATGTGAAGGGCATCCACTTCAATCAAATATTGAGCCAACCTTTTGAAGGAAAATCTCAAGAGCTTTGTACCGCCATGAGCTCGAAAAGGGCAGGATTAAGGGGTAAGTAAAGGCACATAGGACTTTACCATTAAGATTTTGAAATTCCACCACTGAACCTTTATGAGAGTTAGAGCCATCGGTGTTAACTTTAATAGTGTTAGCATGAGGTTTAACAATCTTATCATCTTCGATGTGGTGATCCGATAAGTTAAAACCCGGTTTATTGGCCATAAATTTGCAACCTTTAAATTGGTTGTAATTAAATTGGCATTAAACAAGTCACGATTTTGTTTTTTAGTTCTAGCAATTATCCTATGTGATTCATAGGGATCTCACGATGTTTTGCATCATTTTGTCCATCCATATGAACCAAATAAGAGTGATAGCTTATGACTTTAATGTGTCCTTTAATAGTGTTGTCAAAATAAACTTCAAGAAGTTGGTATAAATTTAAGGAGCCATTGAAAATGACAATGTTAAAGAGGTCATCATACCAAATCAAAGTTTAGAAGCAATGACCCGTTAACAAAATATGATTCACATCTCAATGTGAAACGACATTGGAATTTTTAAGGTAATTGAAAACCTTTACCCCACAACAAGGAGTCCACAGGATGAAGTTTTTCAAAATATAAAGTAAGAATAGAATAAGAAGTAGGGATATTGTTGTTCCAAAGTTTAGAAAACACATAGGAAAAATCATGAGTTTCTTTAATGTGAATCAAACATTTTTAAAGTTGAAATCACCATTATGTGAAAGCTTAAAAGGATCGATCTTGATTGTTAGGAATGATAGGAATAGTAATAAGTGATTTAAAAGAGGGAGGAATATGATCAATAAACTACTTCCACATATTATTCTTCAGAAAGAGTTCACTTTAATAGCATGGAATGGGTAGAAAGTAAGTCATCAATGGACCCACCTCGGTCATTGTCTTGCCAAAAGAAAGAGGAGCGAGTTAATCCCCAGGAAATTAAATTGCATCCCATTTGATGAAACAAAGTCTTTTCCAAATAGGAGAATCTCCACTTTATAGGGGCAAATGAGGTGCTTTCCACAGTAGCGTCATGAAATTAGCCCATAGACTATTGTTTTTCTTAAAATTCCACCAAAGTTTATAAGAAAAGCTGATAGTTTCTTGATTGGTTTACATCCAAGACCACCTTCAGCAAAAGTGCCATAGGTTTTATACTAAGAGGTCCAGTGCATTTTTTTAGAGGAATTATTAGATCCCCAGAAAAATTTGTTAATGAGACTCAATTACATTAAGGATAAAGTTGGTACATGGTTTGAATGATATACAAAGGCATGGAGTTAAGGGTGCTCTTAATCAAAGTTAGCCTACCACCAAATGAAGAGTGAAATTCCCAAATAAAAATTTTATTAGAGATTTTTTGGATTAGCTCATCAAAAGGTGAGATCTATTTTTAGACCTTTAAAAGAAGCACCAAGATATTTAATAGGAAGTTGTTGTTGTTGAAAATTAGTAATTCTCAAGATTTGATTGGTCCTGCTAGGGATTTTAGAAGAAGGAATGAAACAACTTTTGCCTTTGTTGAAAAAAGATTTTGTTGCCAAATTTATTTAAAAGATTCTTAGTTTTAATGTGAGGAATTGAGGCATTGCAAAAGATTATAAGTCATCATGAAAACTAAGATGAGAGGGAAGACCACCTTGAGTTTATAAAACATTAAGATTATTGTAAAAGATCATTACTCCTAGATAGATATTCAAGAATAATAAAAGAGGGAATAGACAATCTTGTCTCAAACCATGCTTCGAAGAGAAAAAACCTAGGGATTCACCATTCATGATAACAGAAAACCAAGCATTTGTAATGCAATTTTTGATGAGACGGATAAAATAATCAAAAAAACCCAAGGAAATGAAGAATTTGAAGAGGAATCCCAAGAGGTTGTCAAAGCTTTAGTGATGTCCGGTTTAAAAGGATGTTACCACCTCTGATGGGAACGTCAATATCATGAATCAGCTCTTGTGCTAGAAGTATGTTATCTGATATAGCTCTGCCTTTAACGAAGCCAGTTTAGTTAGGTGAAATAATTTTAGGCAGCAGCGGATTAATTATATTAGCAATCAATTTAGCAATGAGTTTTTGAAAGAAGGTGCAAAAGATAGGTCTAAAATCTCCCAAGTATCAATTATTAGTTTTGGGAATGAATAATGGAAGTGCTAGAAAAGTATTTAGGTAAAGAGTTGCCATCTAAGAAATCAACAATAGCATCAACAAGGTCAGACTTAATAATAAGCCAACAATGCTAAAAGAAATGAGTAGTGTAGCCATCAGGGCCAGCAACAGAGTCAGTGTTCATGCTATTGAGAGTATTACTAATCTCATTATCCGTAGGGAAAGTGAGTAAATGGTTTCATCATTAGTAATCATAGAGGAATGGGTGTTGGAGGGGTTCTAAGTTAAGGTTATTGTTTAATAAATTTTGAAAATGTTGAATGGTAGAATCTTTAATTTCATTATTATAGGTGATCCAGCTATCGTTAATATTTTTAATTTTTTGAATAGAGGTTAAGGCTTTCCTTTTTTTGAAGAGAGCATGGAAATACCTTGTATTTCGTCACCATTAGCAATAAGTTTGCTAGCGGCCTTTTCATGTAATAGTTTTCTCCATATTAGATAATTAATCAAGTTATCTTTAGCGGTGTTCAACTCATCAAACTAGGGTCGGTTAACACAACATCTTCAAGGAGCAAACTAATTATTCCATATTTTTTAGATTGGCAAAATGATTTTTAAAATGGTGCTTGTTCCACTAATTTAGGTTTTGTTTTAGTCTTTTAAGCTTAAGCCAAAGATGAATCATGTCTTTAATGAAATTGTTCGGGTGAATAGGGGCCATCCAATTAGTGGAAACAACATTAAAGAAATCACTATGTTGGGTCCACATATTTTGGAATCTAAAAAGAGTGGGGGAGGATATAGTACTGGAAGGAGTTTTGATGGAGATGAATAGCGGAGCATGGTTAGACAAATTCCTGCTTAAATGCTCAATAGAAGTGACGGGCCATTGATTGATCCAAAAGGAGTTAAAGCGGGTCCTATCAAGCCGCTGCCAGAGTCTAGAGTTATACCACGTATAGTCGGAGCCAAAAAAACCAATATCAATCAGATTGCAGTCAAGAATCATATTAGAAAAATCTTCCATGGAGTGGATGTTAGGAGAGCAACCTCCCCTTCTTTCCGAGGAAGCAATAATAGTGTTGAAATCACCCCAACCAACCGGGTTTATTGGCCGAGGAGGCAAAGTTCTTAATTGATCCCAAAGGATGTTCCTGTCTATTATAAGATGCATAGATAAAGGAACTAGAGAATTCTCCCAATGAGATTTGAACATTAACCAATTGTTGGAGATCATCAAGGATAGAAATGTTGATTAAATTATTCCAAAAACACCAAATTTTATTACTAATATTATAAAAGAAATTTTGAAAGCCTAGCACTCTAGCAACATGAGTGATCTTAGAAGAGTAAATGAATGGCTCAATAATAACAAGTAAGGTTATGTTATGAGTGCGACAAAGGCTCAACACGATTCGACGGTGAGAGTCCCAATACCCAACATTCCAAATAAGAAAATTGATCATAATAAGATGGAAGGAAAAGAAAAGATATAAGAAAAATAGAAGGAGAAGAAAAAGGAGCATGAAGCAATTATTTATGGGAAGTTAAAGAAGAGCAGTAGTGGTGGTATTAGTGAACATTATAGCTTTAAGGGATTTTTTTAATAACAGTTTGAAAAGGCCTATCTATGACCAATGTATCTCCATCAGAAAGGGAGTGATTGGTGATATTTAGAATAGGAGCACTATCTATCAAAGCATTCCTAATGGTGATTTCTCCTTCTTCAGTATCAGAGTTAGGTTGAGGAATTGGATTAGCATGGATATCACTCTGAAGGGTAAAATAAAGAGAGGTTGTGACACCATTAATAGCAAAAATTTCATTCTCATTTCCATGATGATTATTCAGATTTTGGTCCTTCACCAAAGTATCAACATTTTTTAGAACAATTCTGAATTTTATTTTGAGATTTTGATCCAACTTGAGATTTCCATTCAAATCACCATGATGGTTCATATGAGTTAAGGGATTGTCTTGTGATGCCAAATTATAACAAGTAGGAGTAATGTTAAATAAGTTATCATTAGTTTCCTCACAATATCATTATTTTTACCAAGCTCGATTATTCTCCAATAGGCAAATCGGTATAGTAAAGGTAGGGTAGGAGGGTGAGTTCCATTTTGAGTAGCTTTAGGCACATAAGCAAACTTATTGGTTTTCATTTCCAGAGGGTTTAGGATCAGATAATTAATTATTTTTTAAGATTAGGGTGTAACACAAAGCATTGAGTGATCATGACCATGGATCTTACTTGTGTGCAAAAAGGAAATTTTAAATTCCACTTTGATTATACCCAAATTTTTTTGACGATCCAAACTTCTTTAGGATACTTTTTTGGTAATATCAATCTCAACCAAGATACTGTATAGATGGCGAGATCTCCACAGCGATAACTTGGTTGATTTGAATTTAGGGTTGAAGGTTTAGGGTTTAGAGTTTAGGGTTTAGTGTTTAGGGTTTTTTAGAGTTTAGGGTTTAGGGGTTTAGGGTTGTAGGTTTAGGGTTTAGGGTTTAGGGTTTAGGGTTTACTGTTTAGGCTTTAGGGTTTAGGGTTTTGGGTTAGTTTAGAGTTTAGGGATTAGGGTTGTAATTTTAGTGTTGTAAGTTTAAAGTTTTGGGTTTTGTGTTGGTTTTAGGGTCTAGCATATTAGGTTTAGGGCTTAGGATTTAGGTTTTAGGGTTTAGTGTCTAGGGTTCTTTTTTTAATTAAGTAAGCTGGTTGGTTTAGGTTTATTTTGTTTATTTAGTTTATTTTTTATTTCTTTTAAGTTATTATATTTTTTTTATTTTTATTTAGCTTAGTTTATTTATTTTAGGTTTATTTATTTTAGTTTAGGTTTTTTATTTAAGTTTATTTTTTTAGTTTGGTTTTATTTTTATTTTATTTTTTTAGCTTTAGGTTTTATTTTTTATATTTAGGTTTAGGTTTAGGTTTTTATTTAATTTTTTTTAAGTTCACATTTTAGGTTTTAATTTGAGCTTTATTTTTTGGTTTTATTAGGGTTTAGGGTTTAGTGTTTAGGGTTTAGGGTATAGGGATTAGGGTCTATGGTTAGCTTAGGGTTTATTGTTAGTTTAGGGCTTAGGGTTCATGCTTTAGGGTTAATTTAGAGCTTATGGTTGAGGGTTTCAGAGTTTAGGGTTTTGGGTTTTGGGTTTAGGTTAAGGTTAGGGTTTAGGGTTTAGGGTTTATGGTTTAGGGTTTAGGGTTTAGGGTTTAAGGTTTAGGCTTTATGGTTTAGTGCTTTTAGGGTTTAGTGTTTAGAGTTAAGGGTTAGTTTAGAGCTTAGGGTTTAGGGTTTAGGGTTTCAGGTTTAAGGTTAGGGTTAGGGTTTAGGGTTTATGGTTTATGTTTTAGCATTTAAGATTTAGGATTTAGTGTTTAGGGTTTAGGATTTAGTGTTTAAGGTTTTTTTTTAAATAAGTAGATTGGTAGGTTTAAGTTTATTTAGTTTATTTTATTTTTCATTTTTATTTAGGTTTATTTTTATTTTTATTTAGTTTAGTTTATTAATTTTTGATTTATTTATTTTCATTTAGGTTTTTTATTTTAATCCATTTTTAGGTTTAGGTTTAGGTTTATGTTTATTTTTTTTAGTTTAGTTTCATTTTTTTATTTCTGTTTTAGGTTTAGGTTTAGTTTTTATTTTATTTTGTTAGGATTACATTTTAGGTATTTATTTGAGGTTTACTTTTAGGTAGGGTTTAGGGTTTGCTTAGGGTATACGATTAATTTAGGGGATAGGATTTAGGGTTTATGGTTTTTTTAGGTTTAGGGTTTAGGTTTAGGGTTGGGTTTTTTAGGTTTAGGTTTAGGGTTTAGATTTAGAGTATAGGATTTAGGTTTGAAGGTTTTTTAAATTAACAAACAGTAGGTTTAGGTTTAGAATTTTATACTTTTTATTTTTATTTTGTTTAGTTTATTTATTTTAGTTTATATTTTTTTATTTTTGTTTATTTTTAGGAGGTTTATTTTTAGTTGAGTTTATTTTTATTTTATCTTTTAGGTTTAGGTTTATTTTTTATATTTAAGTTTAGGTTTAGATTTTATTTTATTTCTTTGCTTAGGTTTTAGGTTTTCATTTAAGGTTTATTTTTAGGATTTATTTTTTAATTTAGGATTAGGTTTAATTTTAGTTTATTTTATTTTATTTCCTTTAGGTTTAGGTTTAGGTTTACTTTATTTTAGTTTCGGTTTAGATTTTATTTATTTTAGTGTAGGTTTAGGTTTATTTTATTTTGTTTATTAAATTTTTATTTTAGGTTTATTTTTTTAGTTTAGGGTTTTGGTTTTATTTTTTATTTAATTTTTAGGTTTTATTTTTAGGTTTATCCTTTATGTTTAGGTTTTTATTTAGATTTTAATTTATTTTACTTTAGGTTTATTTTATGTTTAGTTTATATTTTATTTATGTTTTTTATTTTTACATTTATTTTATTTGAGTTTATTTACATTTTTTATTTTATTTTATTTTTAAGTTTAGGTTTAGGTTTTAGTTTAGGTTTTTATATTATTAATTTTATTTTATTTTGGTTTATGTTTATTTATTTATTTTATTTTTAGGTTTTATTTAATTTAGGTTTTGGTTTTTAGGGTTTAGGGTTTTTTTATTTTGGTTTAGATTTATAGTTTAGGGTTTAGGTTTTTTGGGGTTTAGGGTTTAGGGTTTGGGTTTTGGTTTAGTTTAGGGTTTAGTATTTAGGCTTTAGGGTTTAGGTTTTAGGGTTTAATTGGTTTAGGGTTTAAGTTTAGGCTTTAGTCTTTAGGTTTAGGGTTTTGGGTTTTAGGTAAGTTTAGTTTAGGTTTAGGGTTTAATTTTAGGGTTTTTTAGGGGTTTAGTATTTAGTAGTTTTAGTTAGCATTTTGGGTTTAGGGCTTAGGATTTAGGGTTTAGGGTTTAGGGTTTAGTTTTTAGGTTTTTTTTAATTAAGTAAGCTGGTAGGTTTAGGTTTATTTTGTTTATTTACTTTATTTTTTATTTATTTTAGGATATAATTTTTTTTATTTAAATTTAGTTTTATTTTTTTTATTTAGTTTAGTTTATTTATTTTAGGTTTATTTATTTTAGTTTTATTTTATTTTAGTTTATTTTTTATATATTTAGGTTAGGTTTATGTTTATTTTTTTTTTTAGTTTATTTTTTTTAGCTTTAGGTTTTATTTTATATTTTTAGGTTTTGGTTTAGGTTTTATTTTATTTTTTTTAGTTTAGGTTTGGTTTTAATTTAGGTTTATTTTGGTTTTATTAGGTTTAGTTTAGTTATGGTTAGCTTAGGGTTTAGTGTTTTTAGGTTAGTTAGCTTTAGGTTTAGGGTTTGTGGTTTTAAGGTTTAGGGTTAGTTTAGAGCTTAGGGTTTGGTTTAGGGTTTAGGTTTAGAGTTTTTGTTTAGGGTTAGAGTTTAGGGTTTAAGTTTAGGTTTGGGTTTAGTCTTTAGGGTTTAGTTTAGGGTTTAGGGTTTAGGGTTAGGGTTAGTTTTTAAGGTTTAGGTTTAGTTTTGGGTTTAGGGTTTATGTTTAGTTAGGGTTTTTAGGTTTAGTTTAGGTATATGATTTAGTTTTTTAGGGTTTGGGTTTAGTGTTTAGGTTTTAAAATAAAATAAGTATTATTTAGGTTTATTTAGTTTATTAATTTTTTTTTAGGTTTATTTTTTATTTTTATTTAATTTAGTTTATTGATTTTAGTTTATTTATTTTAGTTTAGGTTTTATTTTAATTTAGATTAGGTTTAGGTTTAGGTTTATTTTTAGTTTAGTTTTATTTTATTTTATGTTTAAGTTTATTTTTTATTTTTTAGGTTTAGGTTTATGTTTTTTATTTTATTTTTTTTTTAGGTTTAAGTTTAGCTATTTATTTGAGTTTTATTTTAGGTTTTATGGGTTTAGGTTAGGGTTAGGGTTTATTAGGTTTAGGTATTAGGGTTTATGGTTTAGGATTTAGGGTGTAGGTTTAGGGTTTAGGGTTTTTATTAAAATTTAAGTAAACTTGTAGCTTTATTTTTATTTAGTTTATTTTTTATTTATTTTAGTTTATTTTGATATTTATTTTTATTTAGGTTTATTTTTTATTTTATAGTTTAGTTTTATATATTTTTTGGTTTATTTATCTAGTTAAGGTTTTATTTTAGTTTACTTTTGGGTTTAGATTTAGGTTTATGTTTGTTTAGATTAGTATTATTTTTTATTTTTTTAGTTTTAGGTTTTATTTTTATTTTTTAGGTTTAGGTTTAGTTTTTTTTTAGGTTTTTTGGTTTATTTTAAAGTTTATTTTAGGTTTATTTTTAGGTTTTTTTTGTAGTTTAGGTTTATGTTTATTTTTAGTGTATTTTATTTTATTTAGTTTAGGGTTTAGGTCTAATTTATTTTATGTCTAGGTTTTATTTATTTTAGTTTAGGTCTAGATATATTTTATTTTGTTAATTTTAGAGTTTTGAATTTTTTTTAATATAGGGTTCTAGTTTTATTTTTTATTTTTTTAAGTTTTATTTAGTTTTTATTTTATATTATTTAGGTTTATTTTATTATTTTATTTTATTATATTTTATTTAGGTTTTTATTTTAGGTTTATCTTTTAGGTTTGGGATTTTATTTATTTGATTTTAGTTTAGTTTTATATTTTATTTTTAGGTTTTAGTTTAGGTTTAGGTTTTAGTTTAGATTTTTATTTTATTTTATTTTTTATTTTATTTATGTTTAGGTTTTTTAATTTATTTTATTTTTAGGTTTTATTTGATTTAGGTTTAGGTTTTTAGGTTCTAAGGGTTTTGGATTTAGGGTTTAGGGTTTAGGGTTTAGGGTTTAGGGTTTTGGGTTTTAGGGTTAAGGTTTAGGGTTTAAGGTTTAGTGTTTAGGTTTTGTTTAGGGTTAGGGTTTTAGTTTAGGGTTTAGGTTTAGGTTTAGTTTTAGGTTTTTTTTTAGTTTAGGTTTTTATTTTTTTATTTATAGTTTAGGATTTAGGGTTTAGGGTTTTAGGTTTAGTTTAGGTTTGGGTTTAGTTAGTTTAGGGTTTAGGTTTAGGTTAGGGTTTATTTGTTTGGGTTTAGGGTTTTTTTTATTATTAAGTTTATTAGTTTTAGTTTATTTTTTATTTGATTTAGTTTGTTTATTTTTAATTTGTTTAGGTTTATTTTATTTTTATTTAGTTTAGTTTATTTATTTTGATTTATTTTATTTTAGTTTAGGTTTTATTTTAGTTTTAGGTTTAGGTTTAGGTTTATTAAATTTTTAGTTTAGTTTTATTTTAATTTTATTTTGTAGGATTAGATTTTATTTTTATTTTTTAGGTTTAGGTTTAGGTTTTATTTATTTTTAGGTTGAGGTTTTAGGTTTTTTTATTTGAGGTTTGTTTAGGTTTATTTTTTAGTTTAGGTTTAGGTTAATTTTAAGTTTATTTTACTTTATCTAGTTTATGTTTAGGTTTAGTTTATTTTATGTTTAGGTCTAGGTTTTATTTATTTTAATTTAGTTTAAATTAATGTAGGTTTTTATTTATTTTATTTTTATTTTAGGTTTAGGTTTTTTTAGTTTAGGGTTTAGGGTCTATATTTTTTTTAAAAAGAGAATAAATTCAAATTCAATATTTTTTCCTTTCAATTTCATAGTAACACACGGAGCAAATCAGATTTTTGACATAGTTCCATAAGTTATATTTTTATTTCTCTTGTCCATTAGAACCAGGTCTCTGGTAGAAGGATTTTAGATCTCTTTATCATTAACCTTTATCACTCATCAGTTAGTTTTGACCACCACCTTATTATCTTTATTATTCGCCTTTTTAGATCTAAAATGAGTCTTAGATGGTGATGTTCATCTTTATCAGGTTTTAGGATTTAGGGTTGTTTAGGTTTATTAGGTATTTTATAGTTTTTTATTTAGTTTTTTAGTTTTTAGTTTAGTTTAGGTTTATTTTTTTTTTAGGTTTTTAGTTTTTTTTTGTTTTATTTTTTATTTATTTAGGTTTAATTATTTTATTTTATTTTATTTTTATATTTTTTATTTTATTTTATTTATTTTTAGGTTTATTTATTTATTTTTTCTTTTAGTTTTATTTGGTTTTAGGTTTATTTTTTTAGTTTATTTTTATTTTTTTTAGGTTTATTTTAATTTAGGTTTATTTTATTTATTTTTTTAGGTTTAGTTTAGGTTTTATTTAGGTTTTATTTTTATTTTTTTGGTTTAGTTAGTTTATTTTTAGTTTATTTTTTTATTTTAGTTTAGGTTTTAATTTATTTTTTGGTTTAGGTTTATTTTATTTATTTTAGTTTTAGTTTATTTTATTTGTTTATATATTTTTTTATTTTAGGTTTATTTTTTTTAGTTTAGGTTTAGGTTTATTTTATTTATTTTAGGTTTTATTTTAGGTTTATTTTTTTAGTTTAGGTTTATTTATTTTTTATTTTAGTTTATTTTAGGTTTATTTTATTTTTATTTTAGTTTAGTTTTTTTATTTAGGTTTTTTATTTTTATTTATTTATTTTAGTATAGTTTAGGTTTTATTTAGTTTATTTTAATTTATTTATATTTTTTTTTTTTTATTTTATTTTAGTTTAGGTTTTAGTTTTAGTTTATTTATTATTTTTATTTTATTTTGTTTATTTTTATTTATTTATTTTATTTAGGTTTATTTAGTTTAGATTTTTAGGTTTTAGGTTTAGGTTTAGGTTAGGTTTAGGGTTTATTTATATTTTAAGGTTTATGATTTTAGGGTTTAGGTTTAGGGTTTAGGTTTAGGGTTTAGTTTTTTTAGTGTTTAAATTTATGATTTAGGGTTTAGTTAGTTTAGGGTTTAGGTAGCTTTAGTTTGGGTTTAGGGTTTAATAAGTTTATAGTTTAGGGTTTAGGTTTAGTTTATAGTTTGAGTTTAGGTTTAGTTTAGGGTTTATAGTTAGTTTAGGGTTTATTAGGGTTTAGGTTTAGTTTTAGGGGTTTATTTTTTTTATTTTTAAGTCATATAGTTTAGGTTTAATTTATTTTATTTTTTAATTATTTTCATTTTATTTTGGTTTTTTTTTAGTTTAATTTAGTTTATTTAATTTGGTTTATTTATTTTAGTTTAGGTTTTAATTTAGTTTATTTTTTTTAGGTTTAGGTTTACATTTATTTTTAGTTGAGTTTTTATTTTTTTTATTTTTTAGGTTTAGGTTTATTTTTATTTTTTTAGGTTTAGGTTTAGGTTTTATTTTATTTTTAGGTTTTAGGTTTTTTTTATTTTAGGTTTATTTTGGTTTATTTTTTAGTTTATAGGTTTATTTTAGTTTATTTTATTTTATTTAGTTTAGGTTTAGGTTTAGGTTTACTTTATTTTTTGTTTAAGTATAGGTTTTATTTTTTTAAGTTTAGTTTATTTTAGTTTAGGTTAAGGTTTATTTTATTTTGTTTATTTTTTTTTTATTTTAGGTTTAGTTTATTTTTATTTTAGTTTAGGGTTTAGGTTTTATTATTTATTTATTTTTTAGTTTTAATTTTTTAGGTTTTATTTTTTAGTTTTATTTTATTTAATTTTTTGGTTTATTTTATTTTATTTTATGTTTTTTTTTATTTTATTTATTTCTTTCCTTAGGTTTATTATATTTTTAGTTTAGTTTAGGTTTACTTATTTTCTTTTAGTTTATTTTATTTTTATTTTAATTTACTTTAGGTTTAGGTTTAGGTTTTAGTTTAGGTTTTTATATTAGTTTATTTTATTTTACTGAAGTTTAGGTTTTATTTATTTATTTTATTTTCAAGTTTTATTTAGTTTAGGTTTAGATTTTTTGGTTTTAAGGGTTTAAGGTTTAAGGTTTATGGTTTATGATTTAGGGTTTAGGGTGTAGGGTTTTATGGTTTAGGGTTTAAGGTTTAGGTTTTTTGGGTTTAGGGTTTAGGGTTGTAGGTTTAGGGTTTAGGGTTAGTTTTAGGGTTTATGATTTAGGGTTAGGGCTTCTATTTTTTTTATTTTTGATTTTTTGTAAATTAAGTAAACTGGTAGGTTTAGGTTTATTTTATTTATTTAGTTTTATTTTAGGTTTATTTAGTTTATTTATTTTTTATTTAGTTTAGTTTAAGTTTAGGGTTTAGGGTTTTGGTTTTTTCTTTTTAATAGACAACAAATTCAGATTCAATATTTCTTCTTTTTATTTCATCAACAAAGTAACACACCAAGTTTTCTAGGAGACAAGTGGCGACATAGATAAAAAATGAGGATACATAGAGCAGATTAAAACTCTAGATAATGAGTCTCTGTCTAATAAAGACAATTTCATAAGTAGTAGATGGATCTGTTCTTCTAGTTCCCATCATAACCACTCAGGCCTCTCGATTAGTAAAATCCATCTCCGACCTCAGCCACCACCATGGTCCATAACCACCTTTGCTCCACCACCTCCATATTTAGCGGATCTTGGTAGCCTGATGGTGATGTTTCTTAGGTTATGACCAATCTTAGGGTTTAGGTTTAGATTTTTTTTTATTAGGTATTAGGGTTTAGGTCTATTTATTAATTTATTTGGTTACTTTTGGTTTAGGCCTAGGGTTTGTGGTTTAAGGTTTAGGGTTTAATGTTAGGGTTTAGGGTTTAATGTTTAGGGTATAGGGTTTAGGGTTTTAGGGTTTATTCTTTTAGGGTTTAGGGTTAGGGTTTAGGGTTAACATTTAGGATTTAGGGTTTAGGGTTTAAGGTTTTTTTGAATTTAGGGTATATGGTTTAGGGTTTAGGATTTAGGGTTTTAGGTTTTTTTTTTAAAAAAAAATTAAGTAAACCAGTAGGTTTAGGTTTATTTTTTAGTTGAGTTTTATTTTTATTTTATTTTAGGTTTAGGTTTTATTTTTATTTTTTTAGGTTTAGGTTTAGGGTTTTATTTTATTTTTTTTTAGGTTTAGGTTTTAGGTTTTTATTTTAGGTTTATTTTTTTACTTTGGGTTTAGGTTTATTTTTAGTTTATTTTTTTATTTAGTTTAGGTTTAGGTTTAGGTTTAGTTTATTTTAGGTTTAGGTTTAGGTTTTATTTATTTTAGTTTAGTTAATTTTAGTTTAAGTTTAGGTTTATTTTATTTGGTCTATTTTATTTTTATTTTAGGTTTAGGTTTTGTTTTTCGTTTAGGGTTCAGGTTTTGTTTTTATTTTTATTTTTAGATTTATTTTTTAATTTTAGGTTTTTATTTAGTTTTTATTTAATTTAATTTTAGGTTTATTTTATTTTTATTTTACAGTCTAATTTTTATTTTATTTAGATTTTTTATTCGTAGGTTTATTTTTATTTTTTAGTTTAGTTTAGATTTTTATTTATTTTATTTTAGCTTTTTTTATTTTTTTATTTTATTTTATTTTTAGGTTTAAGTTTATGTTTTTATTATATTTTATTTAGTTTATTTATTTATTTTATTTTATTGGTTTTATTTAGTTTAAGTTTTGGTTTTTAGATTTTTAGGATTTAAGGTTAGGGTTTAGGGTTT
Source organism: Cymbidium sinense (assembly GCA_021442155.1). Taxonomy (NCBI): domain Eukaryota; kingdom Viridiplantae; phylum Streptophyta; class Magnoliopsida; order Asparagales; family Orchidaceae; genus Cymbidium; species Cymbidium sinense. Next base: position 37,286,066 of record CM038214.1, read on the forward strand.
TAGGTTTAAGGTTTAGGGTTTAGGGTTTTGGGTTTAGGATTTTAGGGTTTAGGGTTTAGGGTTTAGGGTTTAGGGTTTAGGGTTTAGGGTTTAGGGTTTATGGTTTAGTGTTTAGGCTTTTTAGAGTTTAGGATTTGGGGTTTAAGGTTTAGGGTTTAGGATCTTTTTTTTTGGTAAAAAGGGAATTTTTATTACAAAAGAATAGGATCTCATAAGGGATAAATCTCAAGGACCTACTTAAGAGCTGAAAAATCCCTAATACAAAACAAAATGAAAGGAAAAAAAGGAAAACTAAGAAAGGATTACAATGACATAGAATCTGGCTTGGTGAAAGACCAAAGAGCAAATGAAGGAAACACAGAAAAAAACTAAAGCAGAGATAAGCACAATTAAAAGAAAATAAACAGAGATAAAGAGAAAGGAAAGAAAAGCCAAAGAAAAGGCTCATGCTTAGTCACAAACATTAGAAGGGGCAACAAAAATTTATGAGCAGCCAAACTCTAAAAGGAGGGTTACAATCACAAAAAATGTTGGCAACCAACAGAAATGTGTAAATATCTTAGCCATCATAACCAACAAACCTCACAAAGGCACCAGAGCACACACCAATAACCAGCAAAGATCTAGAACTAGCCACCAAAAAAGAAAGAACAACAATAAAGCCACCGGCCAAACGGGACAACAGTAGAAAAATAATTTAAGCCAATACAACCATCCAACCACCCAAAAGTAGTAAGAGTAAGAAACAAAGTCACCAACCAAGGAAGAAATACCAAAAATAGAAGCAAGGGGGGAAGAAGAGAAGCAACCAACAAGCTCACCAACTCCAACTAGACTAAAGCAACCAAAAAAAGACCACAAGAGCTACCACCAAAATAAGTAACAACACAACCACCAAAGCCACAAAGGAAAGCAAAAACACACCCAAAACCAAACCACCAACCAAATTAAAAAAGAAAAATAGAAGGAAGAGAAGCACAACAACAACATCACCTCTAGAAGGCATCCAAAACCAGAAGCTCAAGGAGACCAACCACAACAAAGAAATCCAACCAACCAAAAAGTAAAAAAACCCACAAGAGATACCATAATAAAAATGAAACAATCAACAATAGCTTAACAACCAAAATAGCGGTAGCAATTGCAACTTATAAAATATAGAATAAACATGAACATAAAGCCCCAAAAGAATAAGCAAACCAACAACAAAAACCACCAGAAACTCCCAAATAGAAGAGAAACCACCAACATAAAAAAAAGAAAAAATACTAATAAAATCTAACATAAGGCAAATCAGTTCTAAATTAGACCCTCTTAATTGCTTAGGAATATTCGCATTGGTAAACAAAGTAAAATCAGGAGAATACAAAACCTAAGAAATTCGCACAAACATTACCTTCTCTTAAAATATGAGTAATTTTAAAAGAAAGTTTAGAGATAATAGCTTTAATATTTTTAATTAAATAAAAAAGCTCAGTATTATGGTTAGAATTGATCATAGCAATAACCATCTGCATCGATTCAATCAAATAGTATTAAAATTTCTATCCAAACAAAGCTTAAGAGCATGATAAACAACCATCAACTCAGCAAAAAATAATAGAATTAGTAGAGAGAGGAGTGAAAATATCCAAGATAATATTCCCAAGATTATTTCTAAAAATACCATCACAAACCAACTTGTTTTGTGTAACAGAACCATCAGTATTAAATTTAATACAATAATTAAGAGGCTTAATCCAATGAATAATTTTATAATCTGGAGATGTGTCATAATAAGAAAAACTGATACCTAATTTAGAGGCAACAAACTTGCAACCTTTAAAATGAGTACCCACTAAGAAGATATATAAAGAATAAATCTTATCTTTAGTCAGCGATAATTCTCTTTTGATTCATAGGCACATTATGATGCATAGCATCATTTTACTCAATAAATAAACCAAATCAAAGTAACAACCACCATAATTTTGATATGCTCTTTAACAATATTAAGAAAATAAGAGTCAAGAAGTTGCATTAAAGTATAATTACCATTAAAACAACTTATTTTAAATGAATCCTCATACCAACCCCAAACTTTAGAGGCAATGGCACCATTAACAAAAACATGACTAATATTCTCAATATAAAAGCAACACATGCATTTAGAGGGCAGAGGAAAACCTTTGTCCAAAAGTAAAGAATCAATAGTAATATAATCCCTTAAAATTCTCCATTCAATAATAGAATAAAAAGTAAGAATAATATTATTTAAAAATTTAAGGAAAATAGAGGAAGATGATTTTTTTTAACTCTAATATAGTGTCAAGTATCTTTAAAAAAAAATTCTCCATTATTAGAAAATTTAAAAGAATTTGATTCAGAAAATTACCATCAATAGGAATATTAATGATGTTATTACTAATGAAATCATGAATCAAATCATTTAAAAGAGAGAAATTCCATTCAACATTATAAATAAAATGACTAACTTTCGAAGAAGAAGTAAAGTGAGTATTAAACAAAAATCAATGGAAAAATCCCCCATTCAGTTATCTTGCCAAAAAAAAAAGAAGATCCATTATTAATACCCCAAAAAATGAGAGTTTTCGCTTTCCATTTAATATCACATAGCAATTTCCAAAAAATAAAGTCGCCATGTTTATAATTGCAAATTAAAGGATGCTTACCTTTGCAATATTTAAATTTCATGAATTGGCCCAAATACTTTCATTTTTCTAAAAATTTGACCAAAGTTTATAAAAAAAAAAACATTGGTGGAATCCATCAATGATCTACACCCAATGCCACCTTCATAAATAGAACCACATATATTAGACCAGAAGTCCAATGAAGCCTTTTGGAATTCCTAGAAAAAAACATATTAAAAAGTCTTTCAATCCTGATAAGAACAAGGGAAGTAGGAACAATATTAAGCAACAAGTAAAAAGGAAGAGAATAAAGAATAATTTTAATAACAATTAAACTACCACCAAAATATAAAAAAAGAAATTCAATGATAGAAATTTTATTTTGAATATTAAGAGTTACCTCATCAAAGAGATGGGATCTCTTATGGCCACAATAAAAAGGGGAGCCTAAAAATTTAATAGGAAGATTTTGATGAGAAAAAACCGGTGATATCATTTATCTTATTAATTCTATGAACATAAATAGAAGTAGAAGTGATAAAACAACTTTTATGAGTATTAATCAAAACTTTCCTTTTCAAATTTATTTAAAAAATATTTAAGCTTTTTAACATAATGTAACGAGTCATTACAAAAAATTATGAAATCATCAACAAAGCTTAAGTGAGAGATAGCCAAACCACCATGATTCCTGAAATACATACTAGAATTCTTCTGAAAAAAGATTAATCCAACGAGACAAATATTCAACCACAATAATAAAAAGTGACAGACAAAGAGAGTCAGCTTGTCTTATACCTTGAGAGGAAATAAAGAAACCAAAGTTTTCACCATTGATAATTAATGAAAACCAAACATTTCTAATTATATTGTCAACCCAAGAAATAAAATGATTAGAAAAACCAAATAAAGTAAGAATGCTATTAAGAAAATCCCAAGAAATGTTATCATAAGCTTTGGTGATGTCAAGCTTAAAATGTAAATTGTCACCTCTAGTTTTAACATTCAAATCATGAATCAATTCTTGAGCAAGCAAGATGTTATCTGAAGTAGTTCTACCTTTCACAAAGCTAGTTTGATTATGAGAGATAATCTTAGGAAGAAACTAACAAGCCTATTAGTCAAAATTTTAAAAATCAATTTATTGAAAAAAGTACAAAGACTAATAGGTCTAAAGTCATTCCAAAAGTTAGGATTATCTTTCTTAGGAATAAGAACAATAGAAGTGCTAGTAAAATATTTAGGAATAGAATTTTCTTGAAAAAAATCCTTAACAACATTAACAAGGTCAATTTTAATAATAAACCAATCTTTTAAAAGAATAAAGTTTGTAACCATCATCCGCCATGAGAATCAACATTCATACCATTAAGAATATTAAAATATCCTCATCGAAGGAGTAACCAAGCACTCATTAACCTCAGTAGACATAATAGAAGGGATGATAAAGGGATTGGATAAATGCTCAAGTTGATAATTTCTATTTAAAAGATGTTTAAAATAATTAAGAGAAAAAGAAAATATATCCTCTTTGCCGGTAAGCCAAGAACCATGCAAGTTCTTAATTTTATGAATTCGACCAAGAAATCTTCTTTTCATTACCAAAGCATAAAAATATTTAGTGTTTATTTCCCCACTTAGGCAGATGCTTAGACCCTGCTTTTTGTCTCTAATAAGTCTCCTCCATATCCTAAAAACTTAATGAGATTATCTTTAGCTTCAGCAAGATTAGAACAAAAAGAAGAATCAGTAATAACAAGTTCTTTCAAATCTTTCACCTTTTGTCCCATATTCTTGATATTATCAAAAAGTATTTTAAGGTAGTTTCTATTTCACCAAGTGATATTATGCTTAAGCCTTTTATGCTTAAGCCAAAATCTCATCATACTAAATGCAAAATCATCACGAGAAAGAGCAGCACACCAATTATAAGCAATAACGCCAAGAAAACTTTTATCTATTAACCACATTTTGAAAATAAGAATTTTTAATGACATTATTATTATGAATATCATCCTTAATAGTAATCAAAAGAGGAGCATGCTCTGAGAAAGTTCTACTAAGATGCTCCACCAAAGTTAAAGGCCAACATTTTAACCAATAATTATTATATAAAGCATAATCCAACCCATGTATGATTATTCCAAGTAAATTGAGAACCAATGAAACCAACATGAAGATTACAATCCAAAATCTTATATGCAAAATCTTCCATTGAATGTAAATTTGGTAAAGAACCCCTTTCCTTTCATTCAAAAGAGGACCTTATAAAATCCCCACCAATAATCCAAGAATCATTAACAAAAGCAAAATTAGATAATTGATCCCAAGGAATTCTCCTCTCTAACATGTTACAAGTGATAAACAAAAGAGCCAAAAGCATGATAATCACCAAATGAAATATATGCATTAATAACTTGATGAAAATCATTAATAATAGAAAGAAATTATTCCAAAATAACCAAATCTTATTATTCTTATTGAAATAAAGAGGTTAAAACCAATCATCTTGGACATGCAATATTTTAGAAGAAAAAATAAGAGGTTCAAGAATAACCAAAAAACCAACATTATAAATTCTACAAAGATTCCTAATTCTATTTCTAACAGTAAGAGTACCAATGCCCCTCACATTCCAAATAAGAAAGTTAAACATTAATTTTTATTAGGCAAAGAGGATGTATAAGATCTAGTTGATCTAGAAACTTTAGAAGGATAATTTTTAAAAATTTTTTCCTTTTCACAAAAATAGTTTGAAAACTGATCTCATTCTCCATGGATTCATCATTAGAAAAAAAATTTCATCATTATTAATAATAGATTTAGGAGAAGTTCCCATTTGACAAGAAGTTTAATCCTCTTTCTCCATTAAATGAGAATTATTACTAAGCAAAATACCATCCTGAATAACAGTTAAAGAAGGGGCAAAAATAGATTTATTAAGAAAACAAACACACATTATCAACAAGCTCCATACCATCATTCTTGTCCAAATTCAAAGAAAATAAAACAAGATTTTATTTTAAAGATTTTTTAGGCAAAATAATGAAAACATTTTCTATAATATTTTTTAGCAACTTTATCACAAATCTCCTTAGAATTAAAACTAAAAGCAGGAAAATCATCCACTTGCAAATTTTTAGGAATAATAGAAATAATAGCATAAAACGATTACTCTCAAAATAGTTTCAGAAGAATTTTTAACAAGCTTATAACTACCCCTTACATTGGGAACAATATTAGCAACATTACGAACATCATTATAAACGTCAATAATTTCATTCACAACACCATTATTCTTTTCATTTAAAGCAGAATTTTTTTGATCACATTTTAAATCTCCAATTTTTTTGGCAACCTTAGGATTTTAAACCACTTTCTTTTAAAGATGTTGATGAGTAACGAAACATTTTGATACATCATGGCCATGAGTTTTTCAATGATTGTAGAAAGCAGGGAAGTTTTAAACTCAATAGAAATTTCCATATTTCTCCAATCAATCCACACCTCCTTAGGAAATTTCTTTATTACATCAATTTAAACAAGGATCGAACCGGACTGGATTTGTGGTTGCTTGATCTTGCAAGGGTCTACCAAAATAGAACCCACATCATGCAAGAATTGATAATTAATAAAGTGAACCCAAGATTAGGTAAAGAAGTGCTATAGGAGATTCCTCTTTAATGTCCAAAAAATGGAGTTCATTTAAGAATACACATTTGATAGTTTTAACATAATAAGATCAAAGTAATATGACTATAATCAAGGTCATTAGACAATTTAATCGACACATGTCTACCATCGTAAACCAATCAAAAAACATGGAAAGATTCAAGTCATGAAAGAAAAAAATTTTCCATCCATCTAGGATGCCAAAAGAAAATTTTCCAATCAAAATATATATAAGGCTATAGTTTTTAAATATCAAGTCAAGTAGATAATAGTTGGAACACCTTTGAAGGTCGTATGAACCGGGTTTAAAGATCGAGAAGAGTTGAAGAATCTTTACAGATAATGCATCTTTGAAGAATTTAGAGGCAAAGGTTTAGCTATACCCAAAGAATCGCCAAGATGGAGCAACTAGAGCATTTGGTTTTCCCCAAGTATTCACAGAACCTGATGACATGGAAAATGGTTCCACTTAAGAACTAAACAAGGATCGGCCAAAGGCCAAAGATCCGAAGCTGATCTAGAAGAAATTTTTGGAAAACCAGCCCAGAAATGTCGAGAAACAAAATGAAAAGGAAAGCGATTCATGAATCGCTAGAGCTCAGAATGGGAAGGGGATGCAGGATGGGTCTAGGTTTTTGATTTTGTTTTTAGTTTATTATAGGGTTTAGGGGTTTTTTTAGTTATTGGTTTAGTTTAGTTATTTTTTTAGGTTTAGGGGTTCAGGCTTTTTGTTTTCATGGATTAGAATTTTTAGTTATTTATTAATTTTTTGTTTTTAGTTTAGTTTTTGTTATTATTAGGTTATTATTATTATTATTATTATTATATTATGGATTAGGTTTAGTTTTTTTTGGTGGTGGGGGGAGTGTGGTTTACTTTTTTTGTTTAGTTTTAGTTTTAAGTGTTTTAGTTTTATTTTAGGGTTATGTTTTTTATTAGTATTAATTTTAGTTAGGGGTTTTATTATATTTGTTTTAGTTTTTTATTATTTTTTTTTTTTTGGGGTTTAAGGTTTAGGTTTTAGTTTATTAGTTATGTTTTGTTTTATTTAGTTTTTTTTAGTTTTTATTAATTTTTTTGTTTTATTATTTTTTATTAATTTTATATTTTTTAGCATTTAACTTTTAGTTTTAGTTTTATGGTGGGGGTTTGTTTTTAGTTTATTAGTTATTAAATATTGTTTAGGTTTTGTGTTTTTTTTATTAGTTATTATTATTTTTTTTTTTTTTTTTTGGGTGGGGTTTATTTTATTGGGTTTAGGTTTAGTTTTTTTTAAGGTTTAGGTTTTATTTATTTTATTAGGGTTTTAGTTTAGTTTTAGTTTTAGTTTTTTTAGTTTTAGTTTTAGTTTTATTATTTTTAGGTTTTAGTTTTTAGTTTTAGTTAGGGGTTTGGAGGGTTAGTTTAATTTTTTATTTTTAGTTTTAGTTTTAGTTTAGGTAGGATTTAGGGTTTAGGGTTTAGGCTTTAATGTTTAGGGTTTTTTTAAATTAAGTAAAATGATAGGTTTAGGTTTATTTAGTTTATTTTATATTTTTATTTAGGTTTATTTTTATTTTTATTTAGTTTAGTTTATTTTTATATGTTTATTTATTTTAGTTTAGGTTTTCATTTTTTTTATTTTTTTTAGGTTTAGGTTAGCTTTATGTTTATTTTTAGTTTACTTTTATTTTATTTTTTAGGTTTAGGTTTTATTTTTTATTATTAGGTTTAGGGCTTAGGTTTTATTTAGGTTTAGGTTTAGGTTTTTATTTTATTTTTTTAGGGTTTAGGTTTTAGGTTTTTATTTTAGGTTTATTTTTAGTTTATTTTCTTTTATTTAGTTTAGGATTTAGGTTTAGTTTATTTTAAGTTTAGGTTTAGGTTTTATTTATTTTAGTTTTGTTTATTTTAGTTTAGGTTTAGGTTTATTTTATTTTGTTTATTTTAAGTTTAGGTTTTTTTTTAGTTTAAGGTTTCAGTTTTATTTTTTATTTATTTTTAGGTTTTTTTTAGGTTTAGATTTTATTTGGTTTTTATTTTATTTTTATTTAACGTTTATGTTTAATTTTACTTAGGTTTTTTATTTTTATGTTTATTTTATTTTTTTAGTTTAATTTAAGTTTTTTTTAGTTTAGTTTATATTATTTATTTTATTTTATTTTTAGGTTTAGTTTTGGTTTTAGTTTAGGTTTTCCTTTTATTTTATTTATTTTATTTTATTTAGGTTTAAGTTTTTTAATTTATTTTATTTTTATGTTTTATTTAGTTTAGCTTTAGGTTTTAGGTTTTTGGGTTTAGGGTTTAGGGTTTAGGGTTTTTTAGGGTTTAGGTTTTGGGTTTAGGTTTAGGGTTTTAGGGTTTAGTTTAGGGTTTAGGGTTAGTTTGGTTTAGGTTTAGGGTTAGGGTTTTCTTTTTTAGTTTTTTATTTTTTAAATTAAACTGTAGGTTTATATTTATTTAGTTTATTTATTTTTTTAGTTTATTTTATTTTATTTTTATTTAGGTTTATTTTTTATTTTTAGTTTTTTATTTTTATTTTAGTTTAGGTTTTTTATTTTAGTTTTTTTATAGGTTTATTTTTTTAGCTAGTTTTTTTTATTTTATTTATAGGTTTAGGTTTTATTTTTATTTTAGGTTTAGGTTTAGGTTTTATTTTTTTTAGGTTTAGGTTTTAGGTTTTTATTTTAGGTTTTATTTTTTAGTTTAAGTTTAAGTTTATTTTTAGTTTATATTATTTTATTTAGTTTAGGTTTAGGTTTAGGTTTAGTTTTTTTTAGGTTTAGGTTTTGGTTATTTATTTTAATTAATTTTAGGTTTATTTTATTTTATTTTAGGTTTATTTTGAATTTAGGGTTTAGGTTTTTTTTATTTTAGTTTTATTTTTAGGTTTAGGTTTTATGTAGTTTATATTTTAATTTTTTAAGTTAATTTTATTTTTATTTAAGGTTAATTTTATATTTTATTTTAGTTTTTTATTTTTTATTTTAGTTTAGAGTTTTATTTATTTTGTTTTAGTTTAGTTTTTTTTATTTTTTTTAGGTTTACGTTTAGATTTTAGTTTATGTTTTTATTTAATTTTATGTTTTTATTTTGTTTTGGTTTAAGTTTTTTATTTATTTTATTTTTAGGTTTTATTTAGCTTAGGTTTAGGTTTTAGAGTTAGTTTAGAGTTTAAGTTTAGGGTTTAGGGTTTAGGGTTTAGGGTTTGGGGTTTAGGGTTTAGGGTTTAAGGTTTAGGGTTTAGTGTTTAGGCTTTATAGTTTATTTTAGGTTTTAGGGTTTAGGGTTAGCTTAGGGTTTAAGGTTAGTTTAGTTTTTAAGTTTAGGTTTAGGTTTTAGTTTATATTTTTTATTTAATTTTTTATTTTATTTTATTTATCTATAGGTTTTTTATTTATTTTATTTTTAGGTTTTATTTAGCTTAGGTTTAGGTTTTTAGCTTTTTATGGTTTAGGTTTTAGGGTTAGTTTAGGGTTTAAGGTTTAGGGTTTAGGGTTTAGTTTAGGGTTTGTTTAGGTTTAGGTTTAAGGTTTAGGATTTAGTGTTTAAGCAGTGTTTATAGTTTAAGTTTATGGTTAAGGGTTAACAGGTTTAGGGTTTAGGGTTTAGTTTAGGATTTAAGCTTTAGGTTTAGTTTAGGTTTAAGGTTAGTTTAGGTTTTTGGGTTTAGGTTTTGGTTTAGGTTTAGGGTTTAAGTTTTAGGGTTTAGGGTTAAAATTTAGGAGTTTAGTTTAGTTTAGGGTTTTTAGGGTTTAGGGTATTTTTTTAGGTTTTAGGTTTAAGGTTTAAGTTTAGGTTGGGTTTAGGGTTTAGGGTTTAGGGCTAGTTTTAAGGTTTAGGGTTTAAGGTTTAGGTTTAGTTTTAAGGTTGAGGGTTTAGGGTTTTAAAGATTAGAGTTTATTTAAGGTTTAGGGTTTAAATTAAGTAAATTTAGGTTTAGGTTTATTTAGTTTATTTTTTTTTTATTTTAGTTTATTTATTTTTATTTTTTAAATAGGTTTATTTTTTTAATTTAGTTTATTTATTTTGTTTATGTTTAATTTTAGTTTATTTTTTAGTTTAGTTTTATTTTTAATTTATTTTTTAGGTTTAGGTTTATTTTTATTTTTTAGGTTTATGTTTAGGTTTTTTATTTTTTAGGTTTTTAGGTTTTATTTAGGTTTATTTTTTAGGTTTTATTCTTTTTAGTT